>JABFQA010000984.1:0-15711 GCA_022817065.1 Probaryconus sp. ZL-2020 | reverse complement strand
TGCAAATAAAACTAATCACTCTTTTCGGAGTGGCAATCAAGTTTTAATCTCATACGTACATTTAACCACTCTGAAAAGGGTGGTGAGTTTAATTAGCAAATAAAAATTAAACTCACCACCCTTTTCAAAGTGGCCAAATGTGCGTATGAGATTAAAAATTTATTGCCACTCTTTAAAAAAAGTGATGAGTTTTACGTGTAAAGAAAAATTGAACTCATCACCGTTTTCAGAATGGCTAAATGTACGTATGAGATTAAAAATTTATTGCCACTTTAAAAAGAGTGGTGAGGTCTACGTGTAATAAAAAATTAAACACACCACTCTTTACAGAGTTTCTAAATATATGTATGAGATTAAAACTTGATTGTCACTTTGAAAAGAGTGGTGAGTTTAATTAGCAAGTAAGAATTAAACTCACCACCCTTTTCAGAGTGGTTAAGTGTACGTATGAGATTAAAACTTTATTGCCACTTTAAAAAGAGTGGTGAGTTTTACGTGTAATGAAAAATTAAACTCACCACTCTTTTCACAGTTTCTGAATATATGTATGAGATTAAAACTTGATTGCCACTTTGAAAAGAGTGGTGAGTTTAATTAGCAAGTAAGAATTAAACTAACCACCCTTTTTAGAGTGGTTAAATGTACGTATGAGAATAAAACTTTATTACCACTTTAAACAGTGATGAGTTTCACGTGTGAAGAAAAATTGAACTCATCACTCTTCTCAGAGTGGCTAAATATACGCACGAGATTAAAACTTTATTGTCACTTTAAAAATAGTGGTGAGTTTTACGTGTAATGAAAAATTAAACTCACCACCCTTTCCAGAGTGGTTAAATGTACGTATGAGATTAAAACTTGATTGCCACTTTGAAAAGTGTGGTGAGTTTAATTAGCAAGTAAGAATTAAACTCACCACCCTTTTCAGAGTGGTTAAATGTACGTATGAGATTAAAACTTGATTGCCACTCCGTAAAGAGTGATTAGTTTTATTTGCAAATATTAGGTAAATGTACCAATACCTGACCACCTTAACATCCGACCCATAAACATAGCCATCCATTTAAAATATATTGTGGCTATGTTTTTACGATCTACAGTAATGTTATTGTCGTATGTATAATTGTCAACAAAATGTATATTTTGACGAATCAGTAAATACCGATCTCGAGGCATATGTTGCGATATTTTTTCAATGCGAAATTCACGTGACCAATAATCACGAATGCTTGGTAACTTAATTATACCCGTAATAATTGTAATACCCAAATAATCAGTCATTTCATTGAAGATTACATTAATACTTTTACCGGTCTTTTGAGTGCTATACAAATTTGTTTGATAAACAATATGCTCAATTAATTCTTTAGAAAAAAAATTATAAAAAGCTTCCAAAGGTTCAAATTGGTCTTCCAATTAGTCCGGCCATTCGTCAACTTCAAAAATTATTTCTGGTAAATCAATTTTTTTCCATGAAAGAGCAGACTTTTTTTTACTTTTCAGTAGAGCACTTTTTCTCAACTTCCTAGAACTTGCCCTAGCTTTGTGTATTGATTTTCTACCTATTTTTTTATTAATTCTTTTTTTTAATTTCTTTCCTTTATATCTTGTTATTTTTTGAGAGCTTGACCTTCTACTATATCTTGATGTTTTAAATGCAGCTATTGTTGATCTTTTAGGTATATTCGTTTTTATTTTAGGTCTTCTTATATTTGATGTCGTTTTATTTCCTAGACAGATAAAAATAATATTAAAAATTTTATTTATTAATCTCAGAAATTAATATGTTAAAAAATTTTTTCAAATATCTTCTTCGTATAATTATTATTTATTATTTTCAATTATTTTTGTATAAAAATTATTGTAGAATATATACCTTTCAATACTGAAGGCCGTTCATTGAGATTTGTTGGTTCATTTGCATCTTCCAGTGTTATCCAATTGTCAATATCACGATTTTTCTTTGTGGAAATGACCAATTCTTCTTCGTCCGAAGTGTCACTGTTGTCAGACAAATTCGGATCGAGAGGAGCTATTGCCAGTATGCGTTTTCTGGTTTTCATCTTGTAACTGCAAAATAATTAAGGAAACGATAAACGTAAACGCCTGGTGGGACACCAGTGACCCAATCAACTTCAACATGCAATTTTAGATACAAGAATCAATAAATTTCAGTTTGCCAAATCATTTTTCTATAGTTTTAGGTCTCGCCTATAAAAATTAATCAAAAGAAATTGAATTTGAATAGTTTTACTTACCTTTTTAACGGCAAATATCAGCAAAAAAAACCAATTTGAGAAACTGACGAAAACGCTTAACAATTACTGCTACTCTGACGTAAATGTAATAAACAAATTCGACTTTCAGGATATCTACTAGCTACACCTAGCATCATTTTAAAGAACCATAACAATATTTATCCCTAATTTGTTGCTTAACATTATTTCTCAGTATCATAAACATCTTGGGACACCAGTGACCCAACAGGTCGTACAGGGTTAATAAATAATTAATTGATAATGGTATTGTTACGTTCGGACATGCACTAAATCGCTATTTACTTCATTTCATGATTCATGTCCGAGCGTAACGCGAGCTTCATAAACCATAAATTAATGTATCACGAATGGATATGCATTACAGCGCTATTTAGCGCTTTTTCCGAGTATAACTTGAGTTTAACAAGTTACGAGTTCTGATACGGTGAAAACCGCCACTTGATACGCGATTTGTGCCATCCTCGATGAAGACGTGCCAGAAGACGCTCAGGCTGATTCACCCTTGAATCAGCAAAATGTACACGTGCATTTGTTTAAACATTCTTCTAAATACGTCAGTCGCGATGCCCCTTGCTCGGATAAGGTTTCGCCTAGAAAGAGGCAGGCGGAGAAGCCATGCATCTTCATCTATTTCCCATAGCGACTATGCAATTGTCGCCTGGGCATAGGTGTTGACTCAACCAACGCGACATCTCCTCAAACCTTTCTTTTAACGATGTGCTGACGATGCACTCTCATTAGGGACAGTACGTGGAATTATGCACACGGCCCATCTAAGAACAATAGAACATTGCCCTATATAAACACGTAGTTTGAGACTGATCGTCCTCACTCACCGAGTTCTGTTAGGCGAGGCTCAGGCTCGTCCTCACTCACCGATCAGCGATCAGTGCTCTCATTCACCAAGGTACCGTTAACGAAGCTATACTCGTTTGTTAATCTGAAAAGTATTAAACTCACTCGACAAGAAACGCGACAACCAAGTTGTGCGACGCGACTCTTAAGTGATCTCCGCGATCACGGACTTATGCTCCGCGCCTTACTTATACGCTACATCCCAGAGCAGGCTCATACGCCTGGCACTCCGAGTGTCCGTATTTATCATTGTACCCCAGCGGTCATTAACCATCATTGAGACTACGAGTCTCGCATATTATAATAATCCATAGGGCTCGCGCTCAACTTAAACATTTCTATAATTAACGTACTTAATGTAAAGGAGTTCCGCATCGTAAATAAACGTTTATTCATAGAAAAAGAACATTTTTAATATTTTCATCAAACCACCATATCCCGACGAATCAAGTGGCAATTTCGCTGTTTGACTACCAAAGTCGTAACAGTATAATTAAAAAATTATACCATTATCAATTAATTCTTATAACTTTAACATATTAACATAAAATGTAAGTTTCGTTCAGTCCGCGCTTAAGTGAGAGGAAAGACGGGCGAGAAAGTGACGCTCGATCTCCCTACGAAGTCTTCCGAAGCGTGCTCTCACCGATACGCCCGTGGAGCATAATTGTGTGGGTGTGCGCGCGTCCGCTACGGTGCACGTTCGGCAGTGCTCGGCGTGCCGAGCATCGCCGAACGCGCACCCTCACGTACACACTCGATGAGTGTGTGCGTGACCATCTGGCAGCACTGTTTGCCATTACCAAAGTTCTCTTTGATGCGTAAAGACTCCTAAAGACTTTAGATTGTTTTTAAAAAAACGGATCGTCTTGTTTTATACCGGTGTATAATGTGCGTGTTGAGGTTTATTTTACCTCGAAATAGTCATCTCCGGAGACTATTTACCAGTGAAAATCGCGCATTGTTAAGATATTTAACCGTACCTTTATTAATTAGAAAACTGAAATTTATTTTAAGACAGTGTAGTGTGCGTTATATTGTCCGGTTGCATAGGCAGCAGTGCTTCGGTACATGTGGACAACTATATATTCCGTTGGGTGAAGTGTTAATTCAACTATGTGTCAATATTATGCGCCAATACAGAAACGCTCAGCGTGAGTAAAAGTTTTTACTTTATTAAAAAAATAAAATTATAAATTTTAGTTGTATTTATTGTAATAAATTTTTTTATTTCTACTTTTTCAGTTATGATAGATTTTTTAGAAGAGGATGATGAAGTTTTTAACCATTGAAGCGTACCTGAAAGGGGAAAAGGTAGGCAACGTTAATTTTTTTTATATATTCATATATCTTAAGCTAATAATAATTATTAGGGACTCGATTGTGCAATTAAATTAATTGCTCAATCGAGCCCCATCAACTCACCACGGCACGCCGACAGGTTAGAATGCCTGTCAAATCAACATCGAGCGTAAGGGAAAACCAGTGAGGGAGACGAGGGATATGCTGAACGCCCGGATAGGGTGGCAGCACCTGTCCCTCCTCTCGCTCACCTACCGCACGGAAGCCCTGAAGTGGCTATTTCACTCCAATGCATGGTGGAGGGGGACGGTGCTACTTTCCTATCGGAAAGTGACGTCGTTCACTCTCCCCAATCCGGGACTCCCCTCCTAGTTTCGGCTCGACTGGAGCCAATATAAAGCGCCACTCGAGCTGAAAAACTTTAGTTGTCTTCTGCGCAAGAAGGCGACAGTTCCTGCACAAGGAGCCTTACAGCTGTTAAGCGGTAAGCCTAGCTGGAAAGCTAATCCCTTTGAGTTCAACACGCGGAAGCTCTACGCCACTTTTTCTTTTCTTTTCCTTTTCTTTTCTTGCTTAGATCACCCACGTAGCGCTGTCCAAGCACTACGTGTAGTTAAAGTTCTTTGCTTATTCTTTTTTTTTCTCTTTCTTTTTCCATATTAATTCATAACCTAAAAACGTCAAATCTTTTTGGTTAAATCCTGATCATTAAATTTCTTTTCATATTATTTTTAGAGGAACAAAAAGGAGCCAATTTTTTTTATTTTGCATTTTCGCCGGCGCAGGGAAAGCCTAACGTGTGTAAAGTCACAGCCTTTTTTCTTTTTTTTCTCGAGTCCTAATTCTTAGGAAAGAACCCCTCCCACCTAAAAAATCCTACATATACATTTTTTTCTTTTTCCTTTATTCCCGTTTTCATCCCTCTTACTTTCTTGGTTAGCCAACAGGTGGCGCTGACGCAAAATTCCGCGATCGGGAAAAGGGATTTTATTAGGCGGGAAAAGTTCGAAATCTGAAGTTCCTTGGAATTAGATTTGTTATTTATTTTCATTTGACTCGTATACTTTTGCGGGAGAATTTAAATTCAAAAACTCTAAATACAGTCTCGTATTTCTTTTGATGTCAAAGTTACCAACGTTCTAAAATTTTAATTTGACATATTGATAGTTAATTATTTTTCTTTCTAGCCAAAGTTATCTGAGTGGGATGGGACTCAGTTTTTTGTTTTTGTGATTCGAGCTGAGTCTGGGATCTTACATGGATTGATGATTCAGCTTTTTGAGTTGTCAGCCTGTTTAAGTGACCAACCAGTGAAATAGATTCTTCTAGTAGTAGAAGAAGTGTTTGCTGCTTAGCACTTAAAAGTCGATTATCACAAAAACAAAATTTTTTTTTTCTTCTTTTTAGTTAAATTTTTCAAAATTCACGAACGTTTCCAATTATTTTTTAGTTACGCGTGAATCATTGTTCCTTTTTTTAGTTACATCAGATTTTCGAACGTTTCACTATGTTGTTCTGCCTGTAGAAGAAGGCTCCGAAAGAAATGAAGAGCAAGATGCAGGTGTGACGTCCTAGCGACTAGAAAATCACAATGCGATTCGGACACTGTGTGTTTCTCATTTAAGAGATTCAACAGCACCCTGCGGCTGGTATCAAGCAATGATCGAGGATACGGGGTTAACACAAGAACAAATAATTGATCTAATTCTATACATATATTCTAAAATCTTAAATTGATCTAAGTTACAATTGTCATAATTCGTACAATTATTGTTAAGCTATATCGATGTTCAGTATAATTGGCCCTTGGCCAGCAATAGAAGCAATTGGTATTTCATTTATAAGTTATAAAAGATAGTATAAAATTGTTCTCACATTTCTTACAATGAAGCTTGGGTGCGGTCTCTAATATAAGTCCTTGGTTAGAGAAGCGGATCTTCACGATCGTAGCTCGGTGGTTGTTCACTATGAGGGGTGAAAACTGAACATGCTCGCTTAGCAAAAGTGGCGAGTTTATATACCCAAAATCCGAGCCTCATCTTACGTAAATGTCTTGACGTCACAGATTCTTGGCTGTTTTAGCGTTTATTTGATATTTTGCTAAGTTCGCGGTGTAAAAACACCGAACTTTTTGCAGATTCTCAATGTTCGTAAAATGCATAACAAACCCAACTTTTAATGAACGCTGTATCTTTGTTTGAAGCAGAGTTATTTCCTTTGAAACGTTAGATTCTTTATGGTTCAATAAAAAATAATAATTTTAAATGAGTTATCTATCAAACGTGAAGCTATTCGCTTCAGGTCTCGTTTTCATGAAAAGTGCAATAGAAAAATAACAAAATAAATAAAAATAAAAAATTTTTTTGTTTGTGGATGGTTGACTTTTAGGTACAGGGCCCGTATTCTGTAAGTAGTTGAATCGTATTCAACTGATTTTCAAGTGAATAGAAAAACTGGCAACACTGTCGTGCAGTAGATGGAATTCACCATCGACTTTCCGATCATTGTAATTTGTGTTCTAGACCATTCTAGACGCACGTGTAATTTCTTGTTTTATTATAAGCACGTGCACATTGTTCTTATCTTCTTTTTGTATAGTGGACAAAGGTAAGATAATTAATTAATTAACTTATTTATTTATTATAATGAACATAATAAAATTTTGTATTATATAAAATATTCGGATAAAAGTATAAAGGTTGAAAAAAGTAAAGATAGAATAAAATTTATATATATATATTAATAAAATATATTAATAATAAAATTAATTAATAATAAATAATTATTATGTAATATTCTTATTCTATATGAGATGTTGTTTTATGCAATGATATATATTAATTTATATATTTTTTCTCTTATACTGCTCATAATTTTTGTTTATAGATGGATTACGATAAATTTGTCAAGGAGAGGCCAAGAAACACATCTTTTAATAAGCAAAGAGAATTAATTTGTCAATTAGAGCTTCATCCAGAGTTGGTGAGAGGTAAATTTACTGCAAAATTTACTCAAAAAGTCAGCAACCAGAAGTGGGATTTCATTGCAAAACAATTAAATTCATATGAAGATGGTCCTCAGAGTAGTGCAAAAGAATGGCGTATGGTTAGTACTACAATATCGATTAATATTTTTTGTATGGAATTTTTACTGTCGACAGAAACTGTTATCAAAATTAACTATATTATAAATTATACTTAAAATATATGTATAATCTCTATGATCTTTGTACAGTTAAATTAATTATTAAGATTTTCATTTGCACTAATTTTGTATGTATGATTTTAGAAAAATTAGAAATTTCAATGTTCATATTTATTTTATGTTCACCATTGCATATTTTATGCACATCATTTATTATATATGTTATTTGTGCAGTATTTCAATCATGTAAAGACAACTGCCAAGTAGAAATACGCAGAAATTCTAGAAAACCGAAATCGTACGGGAGGAGGACCACAATCTAAATTACATTTAACTACCTTCGATGAAGCAGTATTATCAATTATGAATGATGTTGTGATAACTGGAGATGATAACGTAGCAGAATCTAAAACATTTAACGAACCATTTAAGTCAGATTCAAATGAAAAAAGCTACATAAAAAAAAAGTAGTAACTGGTAATGATAAAGTTGCCGATCGCAGTACATTTAAAGAAGCATTGCAATCGGATGCAATTGCAAGTAGCTCCAAAAAAGATACATCTGTTATTCGCTATGATAAAGTACTCGACGCTGGACCATTGAAGGAAAAATTTGAAGAAGATTTAGTTGGAAATAGCTCCAAAAAAGATAAAGTGGTTATTCGCTATGATAAAGTACTCGACGTTGGAGCATTGAAGGAAAAATTTATACTAGATTCAATTGGAAATAGCTCGAAAGAAGATAAAGTGGTAATGGAAGATGACGATGAACTAGCTGGATTTGAAAAATATCAAGGACATTTTGAATCACATTCAAATGACAAAAGCTTCAAAGGAAAAGATGATATTGACGACCACGAAACAGATGATTTCGTAAATCTTATTACAGATGATGAAGTAAGAATTTCATTTGCATTTTTATGACATTAAAATATTTCAAGTACATTGTAAAATTATGTTGAATTGTTTTTACTTTGGAAAATTTGTATTTTATTCCAATTTCTTTAAATCAAATCAATTGGATACTTTATATTTATAATATGTATATTTTAATATGTACAATAAATATTAAATTTTTTTTAAATAGGATGAATTTTTTGATGCAATCGACTACTCAGATGTGAACCTGGATGAAACAGATTTTTTTGGCTTTATACCGCATAGTAACATTGAAAACATTTCACCAAATGTATCACATCAATCTACATGTGGTACCAAGCGAAAGCTTCCAAGGAAATCCCCAATAAAAAATAAGAAAGCCAAACCAAACGAACCAGCTGCAGAAATAGCTGAATATGCATCTCGCACATTCAACCTTCAACGATCTTATTATAACAGAAAACTACAATTGAAAGCAGCTGCTGTGCAAGTTGGAAAGCATTTATCAAATGCTGTACAAGATATCCTAAGAAACATCTTCCAACGACGTTAAGAAGTATAAAAACTATTTTTACAGTATACGAATATATTTAGCAACATATTTAAAAAACGTTATTGTTTAATCTTGTTTTGGCAATGTTAAATTGCGTTTAAAAGCAATTATAAACTAATGATCATGTTTTAAATAATTTTTTTATTTCGTGATTTGTGACGAATAATGTAAAACATATAATCGTAAACCTTGAATTATTTTTCTTTTTTATTTCAATTGTTTGTTTCGCTTTTAAATCTTCATAAAGATGAAGAAATTCTTTAAAATTAAAGAACTATTTAAACTCGCACATTTCTTACACAAAGCACTATTGATAAGCTAATTATATTTAGAAAAATATTTAGTTTTATTTAATTTTTAAAAATGATGAATACACAACTTTTTTTTATGTGATTTGCAGTATTGTGAAACTGTTCATTATTATTGTGATATTGTGAGTTGTAATGTGTTAATAGTCAGCTGAAATAATCAGTATTCATACTTTGTAATATGAAAGTGATATAACAGAGTACAATGTAAATGTAACGAGATCTAAAGATTATTATTAAATAAAGACTATATTTTCTTAAAAACAATATTTATTAATTCCAACTGCTTTTTAACTCTCCTTTGAATTTCATACAAGAAATAAATATTTTATTTACATTATGATACAGTTTTATTGCATTATGTCGTTTACATTAAGAATTTGTTGAAGTATAAATTATTGATTAATTTCTAATAATTTCAATATATTTACAAATAAGTATTTTCTACAAAATTCCGCAATTGCAGAAGGAAATATAATTAAAAAATGATTGATGAGATGAGTTAATACATTTTAAAAGTACGTATTTAAAATGTGTTGACGATTTGCATGACCACTTTCTATATTATTCAATGTGGGATCTTGAATTATTTCTCCAAGAATTTCATCTTCTGTTTCACTTGGTGTATTGATCAATTGTATCCTGTCTTTTATGCAAATATTATGCAGCACTGCACAAGTGTTAATAATTTTGGAGGCTGTATTGGGATGATAATGAAGTACTCGATGTTTTAAAATGCAACGAAAACGATTTTTCAATACTCCGTTGCATCTTTCTACGACACAGCGTGCCCTCCGAAATGTATTATTAAAAATTTGTTCAGGGGAACCTTCTTCAGGATCATTGAATGGATTTATAATCCATGGACGAAGTGGATATCCTGAATCAGCTGCAATAAATTAAAAATATGTTAATCATTATCTACTAGATTTCAGAACAGATTAAATATTTCTTGAATATTTTAATGTTTTTGTTGGTATTTGTGATAAAACGAGTTGACAATTTGTTAAGTGTTTTTTAAGACTTTCTCTGAATACTCATCATATAAGGTACATACAAAAGTAATATTTAAGTCATTGTAAAAAAACTTGTAATGGATTCTAATAATGAAATATTTATTTCAACAATTCTTGTTTACTTGGAAACAAAAAGGTATTTATAATTTCATAGTACATTGCTTAGGAAATGACAGGAAGAATAGTAATGTAATTACCGAATAGTAAAAAATTTTCTTCGGGCCAGGTTAAAAAAATGGTTTCAACAACTTTTATGACATCGGATCTAGACCAGATATATGCATCGTGCACACTTCCAGGGAATTTCGCATTAATATTTCTGATATACAGATCACTGTCACAAATCTGAAACGATAAAATGGCATTATTATATTTGCAGCGATGTAACATACAGCTATGTATATAATTCATGTTATCAATAATTATTTAACAATTACCTATCAATCAGTACATTATAGTTAGTATCAAGTTGTTTAATAACATTTTATTTCTAATTGGAACAAGTTTCAGTAATTGTTTCAGATTATTTAATAATACATTATTACAATCATATTATACATTTTAAATACTTACTAATTGTACGTTAATAGAATGATATCCCTTTCGATTAACGTACACATGTTCAGGATAGTTTTTGTCATATTGCCTTGGTGCAACTATTGCAACTTGAGTGCAGTCAATGCAACCCACACATGGGAGACCATGTGAATTAATAAATCTGCAGGAACAAAATATGCATAAATTAAACAAAATCTACATAAATAATATAATAAAAAATATATTTATTAGATCAATCAATATACATCAATTAATATACATGATTTTAGTAAAACCAATTAAAAAAGATTTTATGAAAGTGAAATAAATTAGAATGATTCGATATTTATACTTTATTTTTAAAATACCGTTTTAAGTGTATTTCAGTTAAATTTTCTCCGTATATGCACGAACAATATTTTTAATTTGTACAATAATATAATTTAAAAAAAAATCGCATAAATAATACGAACCTGTCACGTATATCTCGTAGTTGACACAAAGAGTTTGGAAAGTTAATCCACTTATTGAAAATTTCAGGATTATTAACTGCATCAATGACATCATGTATGCAACGTGACACTGACGTCTGACTTAATTGAACAAAATTTTGATTGCCAATATCTATCTGATATGACCCACTGGCAAAAAATCTTAATGCAGCTAATACCTATAACAATGTACATAATTTCAACTAATTAATCAAAAGTATTTTCTGAAACATATTTTCTATAAGTAAAATGACTTCCATAAGATTATATTTAACAAAAACATTATTAATTTACTCAAATTTGTGAAAAAATGATTTGATTAAATATCGAGAAAATCTCATTTTTGTTAATTAAAATCAATTTATTTAATATAATTTTTTTACGTATATTTTTATAAATATATAATTTAATTGTAGATACCTTTTCTGAACAGATATGCCACATTTTCGTTGAGGATCTAAATAATGTCGAATTTCATAAATGAAATTCATTGCAGCATCTTTAGACAATCTAAACATCCTCGTAAATTGTTCATCAGTCATATTGAATGGGTCACTATTATCATCTACCTCATTTTCATCATATTGAAATAGAATAAAAAAGGCGTTGTTATTGTTTAACATTGTTATACAATTCCTTGTCTTTTCGGATAACTAAAAAAAAGATTTTATATAATGTTTGCAGCTATCAAACTGCAATTAATTTTGTTAATGGATAATGAAAAATTAGAATTCAAACATTTTTTATATACTTTTTTATATAATACAACTATTAATGCGAAATGAGATTTTAATAAACTTAATAATTATTATAATAGATCATTCTACATTTATCATTTCAATGATTTCATTACACAAGAAGATAAAATGTATTGCAAGATTAATAAGCAAAATAAAATATATAACATCTTAATACAAAGTTACAAAATATAATTTAAAATTATAAACAATTATGATTATGATATAATAATACAAAACAATAAATAAAACAAATTATTAGAATTTATGTCAACTAACCTCCTATAAACTGTCTAAAATTCAAACTTCTTCCAATATTTCTATAATTCCAGATATAGTTTTTAATTTTAAAATATATTATATATTTCAGTATAATATATTTATATTTGCACGTTGATATTTTTATTTAATATTGATTTTATTTAATATTCTATATTTTTTGTAAATAATTATACGCTGTCACATTACATTAAGTCATATACTATGTATAATTCACAATGGAAACTCAATCGTATATTTCATCCCAGGTACAAACAGTGTTGCCAGTTTTCCTATTCACTTGAAATTCATTTGAATACGATTCAACTACTTACAGAATACGGGCCCAGGTGTACCACACACTCCTTCTCATGAGAGAAAGAAAATTTGACTTCGTCAGTCACTTACGCAGGTTTAAGACTCATAAGATGAGTGATGAATCCACGCAAGATCTTGAACTTAGCTCAATTCCACAAAAAAAATGAGCCACGACAACAGCTCAATATCGCTGAAAAAGAAAGTAATTATTAATGAAAGGAGAAATAAAAAAAAACTTGGATTTTATTGATTTGACTCCATAAAGTAATCGAAACGAATCTTTTAATGAAAATACAACATCAATTAATTAATGATCCTCAACTCTCGTTTTGCGACGGTGAAAATAATACTTTATCTTAGTTTGATAACGAAAACAATATTTTATTCAATGTGAAATATAAAAGAAAATTGATCATTGGGAGTCAAAATTTTGGATCCAAAAAGGAAAACTCCTAATGCAAACTTATATATTATTCTATCTTATTTGACGCGAAAGTCTTCTCCCATCGTGTATTAATTAAACAAAAGGATCTTAATCATAATTTTTAACTAGAAGAAAAAATTCCTAACTTGAGGCAATCAAAGAAAAAATAATATCACGTTTGATGCAAGTTTAACTTGTAGCGTCGTCAATGTTTTCTAGGCTTATTCTGCGTTCAGGCGATCCACAAAAACAAAAGGAACAATGACATTGTATGAAAGAAATATTTTAACAATGGTCGAGTATCAAAACCGATGGCGTTATCAAAAGAAAACTAATTCATTACGATTTATGGCCTGAATACAAAAGCTCCGCCTAATTGATCACAAAAACGAAGCGGAATTGGACCAACTCTCCTTTTCGAAATTTATGAACATAGCCTGCGCGGCTACGAGCGCGCCCCGCCACCTGTGCGGTGATGGAAGCGAAACCTAGTCTCCACCAATCTGTGCGATTTGGGATTCCCCTTTTTGGCCCGCCTGCGCGGCCAGCAATGTCCCGTCGAGTGGGGGTCAGCCTGCGCGGCCAACGCCCCAGTGTTGCCAACCTGTTCGGTTGGGGATTCCCCCCTTTCCCGGGCCTGTGCAGCCGGGGTTCTCCTCCGTCTATACGACGGAGGGATCAACCTGTTCAGTTGATCTAGCTTGCCGCCTGCTCAGCGGCAACGCTGGAGAAGTAGGAAGGAGAGGGAATTGGTAGGTGGGGGAACTTACTTTTCCGCTTGCTGGTTCTTCCGTAGCTCCTGTCGGGCTGGCGGTCGAGAGAAGACTGAAAATCCGGCTCCGCGCGCTGCCTTATATAGGCGCTCGCGCCATCTGACGACGTGAGTGAGAGTAAGAAAGCGATAACCTCTCACTCACGCGTCGCCGCTGCGTCTCGGCGCAGCACTTTCCGCCGCGCTACGTCATTCCGTGACGTAGTAACATGCCCGCGCGAAAGAAACATGGCCGCGCCCATGTATTTTGACAGGTCGGGCGTTTCATCATCCCCCCGAGTGGAGTAGGCCTTTGAGAAGCCCCAAAGTGATAGTCCACGTGTAATCTTTTAGTGTATGTTAGGAGGGGGTGACAGCGTAGGGAGCGTTGAGTCTCGTAATCAACAAATTTATTCAATGATAATAATAAAGGAAACAAGTTATTACAATGATTGCTTGTATATATATCAAAAACTAATTCACAAAGATAATTAAACAAAAAATAAAAAGTATAAACGATGTATTTCATAAACGTGTGTTCAGAAAAAAAAACCTATTTAAAAAATTATCGAAAAGAAAAAAAAACAAGTATAGAGTTAATTTTAGTGGAGTGTCTGTTCTATCTGTTTGTGTGTTTTGTGATTGTGAGTGGGTGAGATTTTGATGAGGGGGACTGTCATGGTGAGAGACTGAATGGCTGCGGTGTGTGACTGGGTGATTTTGTGCTGGGGTGGGAAAATATGTATGGGTGTGTCGTCGAGTGCGGGTAAATGAATAGAAGTGCGTGTGGATTGTGTTTGTGTTTGTTTTGTCTGAGTGGGTGCTGGTGTCTGTATGTTTGTGTGTCGTTTCGGGGGCTGCTTGTTTGTGCGTGTGTTCTCTTCCTCGTCGCTGCTCAATTCCAACGCCAGGTGTCGCACCTGGTGTAGAAACACGGCCCTTCTCGGGTCGTTCGTTCCTACTACCTCCACGGACCTCACCCTTGGTTTCTTCTTCTTTCCCTTTTCTCGTTTTCCTTCTTCCATTTTCCTTTTCCTCTCCTTTTCTTTCTCCATGACTCTCTCTCTTTTCTCCTTCATCTCCCTCATCATTTCCTCCCTTTCATCCCTCTTTCTTCTTTCCTCCTCTTCCTTCCTCGCCTTCTCCATTGCCTCTTCTAACACCCTCATCTCCCTCTCCAGTTCTTCTTTCTCCTCCTCCTTGTCTGGGGGAATGGAGGAGTCTCCGAAGAGGTCCTCCATAATCCGCCTCAAGTCCTTTTCCTTATTCTCCTTCTCTTGTCTCTCCTTCTCAGTTTCTTCCTCCCTTTCTTTCACTTCTTTTTCTTCTTCCCTTTCTTCATCATTCTCTATTTCCCCTCTCTCGTTTCTCTTTTCTTTTTCGTGGTCTTCTTCTTCTTCTTGTTTCTCTATCTCTGTCTCTTTTTCTTCTTCTCTCTCCTTTTCAATTTCCTCTTCTGCGCCTTCTTCCTCTTTCTCCACTTCTTTTTTCTCCCCTGTTCTTTCTCTTCCTCTCCTTTTCCTCCTCCACAATGTTTGCTTGGGGATGCCTAACTCAGGTGAATACCCTCTGTATTCCTTCCTCTTTCAATTTCTTGGACCACGCTTCTGCTGTAAATTGTGTCCCCTGATCGCTCAATATCCTTAGTGGTTTTCCATACTTGGGAATATAGTCCTTAAATATGCAATTTATAGTCGCCTTCGTAGTTGCTTTTTTGAGTGGATAAAGCTTTACGAATTTACTGAATGCGTCAATCGTGACGAGCAGATATTTCATACCAGCCCTCGCGGTTGGAAGTGGGCCGTAAAAATCGATTGATAGCATTTCATTTGGGTTATTTGGTCGAAAATTTTGCATCTC
>JABFQA010000983.1:0-13325 GCA_022817065.1 Probaryconus sp. ZL-2020 | reverse complement strand
TTTTTTTAAATACTCTTAATTAAAACCACCTTTCCTTTAGAAACATTTATTATAACTGAACAAGATACATTAACAAAATACAAAAGTTATATTAATTTATTATAAAACAATAACGAATCGTTACTAAGTCTAAAATGTCAAAATACCAATATTCCAAGATTCGAATTATTAAATGAATTTAAAATAATTATTAAAGTGCATATACAACATTTCCTCCCTTTTATATAAATATGAACTATACTAAGATGTCAATCTAATATCACAAATATGCAAAGTGTAATAATGTGAATTTAGAATAATTAAAAAAAAATGTAATTGTATATAAATTTAATTAGTCAAATGAAAATTTTATTGTGGGTTGTCTAATTCGCGAAGATCTTCTTGGTAAATGAGGAGTATCTTGAAGTTGTGATTCTGACTCCTTTCGACTGCGTCTTCCAACAACCGCAGGAGCCATAGGAACGGCAGGAACAACAGGAATCACAGGAGTAGCAGGAGTAGTAGATGTTGTAGGAATAGCAGGTGTAGCAGGTGTAGCAGATGTTGTAGGCATAGTGGGACCAATGGGAATCCTAGCAGTTAAAGGAGTAGAAGAATTCTTAGAATTTGCTATGCCCGAACTACTCTGAGATGATTTTGTCTTAATTTGTTCATGAAATCGAACTCGTCTAGGACATGATACAAAATTCTTTGATGAAAACTCTTCTTGTCTTCTCTCTTCTGTTCGTTTTGACTCTGCCTTCTTAAAACATCCCGAAAAACGCCGAATCTGATCAATGTGACGCTTGAAACGTTTTCCTTCATATTCAACTTCATAATGCAGATCTCCCAAACGCGTTATTACAGACCCTGGTACCCACTTCGGCATTCTCGGATTACCAGACAAAAAATAGATTGATTGACCTGGTAATACAGTTCGAAACGAAGAATCCATTTGAGATTGCTGCTTTTGTGTAACCCTCGTTTGAACATTATCTGGTCTCACTAAATTCAATTGAGTACGTAGATCTCGTCCCAAAAATAATTTTGCAGGAGATTCTCCAGTAGTGGAATGTGGAGCCTTACGATATTGTTGCAAGAATTCATTCAAATTACTCTGTAATGAACTTTTAGTTGTTTTCATCGCACGAAGAGCATCTTTTACCGTCTGCACATATCTCTCAGCTTGCCCATTAGTAGACGGATGATATGGAACAGAAAGTTTGTGATACTTTACCCCTTTCTCGCGCAAAAAAACCTTGAACTCCTCTGAAACAAACTGACGTCCATTATCAGAAACAATTGTTACTGGAACACCATATCTAGCAAACAATTCGTCTAACAATTCAATAGTTGCTAAAGTTGTCGTAGAAGTGGTCACTTTAACTTCAAGCCACTTACTGTAAGCGTCCACAATAATTAATAACATCTTATCTGCAAAAGGACCAGCATAATCTAGATGAACTCGTTCCCACGGAGCTTTCGGATACTCCCAATGATGCTGATTAAATTTCGGCGGTGCATGAGCATGTGTTGCGCATTCACTGCACGATCTGGCAATATTTTCTATATCGGCATCAATACCTGGCCAGAACACAAAAGAACGAGCCAAACCTTTCATTTTTACAATCCCAATATGTGCTCTATGAAGATCCTTGAGAATAAATTCCCGTAAAGTTGGAGGAATTACAACTCTATGCTCAAACATAAGACAATTTGCTGCCACTGTATATTTAACTTCTGGAGCCTTATAATCATATTTGCTGAGATCTTGACCTGATTCTAATAGCTGAAATATTTTTCCTAAATGAACATCTTTTCGTGTTTCGCGAGCAATAGCTTCCGATCGTACTGGTAATTGTGTAACTTGATGAAGCACAAAATTGTCAAAATCATCATAATCCTTTGTTTCCCTTTTTATTGCTGCATAGTTGTACTGAATGACATTAACTGTTGATGATAATGGTGCTCTGGAACAATAATCTGCATTTGCATTAGCCTTAGAAGTTTTGAAAAATACATCAAAATCAAAATGTGCTAAATAATCAGCATAATTAGCCATACGACTGATACATAACACAGGAAGTGATTTTTCTGGATGTAAAATCTGTGTTAGTGGTTTATGATCGGTAAATAATGTGAAATGACGAGCATAAAGATAATGAAAAAACTTCTGTACAGCCCAAACAATAGCTAAAGCTTCTTTGTCGATTTGAGGGTAGCGTTGTTCTGTAGCAGTCATCGTCCGACTAGCATAAGCAATCGGTCGCTCCTGTCCATTACTAAGACGATGGGATAACACTGCCCCCAATCCTGTTTTACTTGCATCAGTAGCTAACAATAAAGGCAATTCCGGATCGTAGGCCATAAGAACTTGTGGAGAAATTAAAGCTTGTTTAATGTCCAAATAAGCCTTTTTCCCTTCCTGAGTCCAGACAAAAGAATCCTTAAGAAGCATATCCCTTAAAGGTCTATCTCTTGTAGATAAATCTGCAATAAATGAATTGTAATAGGTAGCTTTTCCCAAAAATAGTTGCAATTCTTCAAAAGTCGACGGAGTTGGGGCATCTCGCACTGCCTTAATATGCGCGTCTGATTTGTGAATCCCTTCAGCATCAATCCGATGACCCAAAGCTTCAAGAACTGGTACAGCAAATACACATTTTCCGCGATTAAGTTTTAAACCATGCTCCCTAAATCTTTTTAATGTAGTTTCCAAAACCTGTAACAGCTTGTCAAACCCTTCAGCAAACACAATCGTATCATCAAAGAAATAAACTACATTCGGAAGATCTTTCAAAACTGCACCCATACGACGTTGCCAAATAGCAGGAATATTAGCTGCCCCGTAAACTGCACGTGTTGGTCGAATAAGTCCGTGTGTAGGAGTGTTGAGAGTCAAAGCGTGACTAAATTCTTCATCCACTTCCAAATGAGTATACGCGTCCGTAACGTCAAGATGACAAAATACAGTAGCCCCCTTCATTTTATTAAACAAATGCTCTATCCTCGGAATTGGATGCTCATCAACTATCAATCGAGGATTAAGAGTAGGTTTGTAATTACCCGTTATCCTCAATTTACCATTCTTTTTTGCTACTACATGAGTGGTAGATGACCATTCCGAATAATCCACTTGCTTGTAAAATCCTGATGATATTTTAGCATCAATTTCTTTGGCATAAGCGTCTCTAAGAGCAAAAGGTATTTCTCTAGCTTTAGAAAAGATTGGCGTTACTCCTGATTTCAAATGCATTTTAACTGGTGGACCTTTCAGCTTTCCAGGAATATTGCTAAAAACATCAGCATACCGTGCTATAAGATCATTTAATTTACTTACTTGATCAGAAGTAAGATCTTCTTTTGCCGAAACTTTATGCACCACATCTGAATTTGAAAAAATTTTCTCAAAATTTATCTCCGTGATAAACTCAGAAATCCATTCTCGTCCTAACAATGCATCAAAATCTTCATCAATTACATAGAGATCAAGTTTCTTCGACTTCTTTCCCAATGTTACATTAACCTTCATAAAACCTATGCAATTGATACGATGACCCGTGTAGCTTGCAAACTTCCGATCAGTTCGTTGTAATTTGAAGCGTGGATTAATGATACTCATCTTCTGTTTTCCAATCATTGAACAAGGAGCTCCAGTGTCAAGTTCCATTTTTACTGAAATACCTTCAATTTTAACATCCAATAATTGTCGACCAGAAGATGACATAGCACCTACAATTTGAATCTTGCTAAACCGAAGAACATCATCAATTTCATCAGCTGGAAACAGTACATCCGAGAGCTGATTTGTGTTCTGAGATCGTCCACGTGACCTACAGACCTTACTAATGTGTCCTTTTTTACCACATGAATTGCATTTCGCATTCCGAAATCGACATTGAATACGAGAATGTGCTTCTCCACACCCCATACAAATTTGATGACTTCCTTGAGCCTTTTCGTTATAATTTTTTGCGTTGACTCCCTGATGTCCTTGAAATTTACTTTGAAAACGTTGTCTGGATTTGCTTCGCCCTTGCCGATTACCATTTTTCCGCAACAGTGGTTTTTCATAACCCAATTTGTTAGTTGCTTCAATTCTTGGTTGCATAATTTTTACTTCATCCGATGTTTGACGAGTAATTTCCAGATCGTGTGCGATATCATATGCAGCAGTAAACGTTTCAGGTTTCTTAGAAATAATTTCATCACACACTTCTCGTGATTCTAGTCCAAATAAAAATTGTTCGATTAACATTCGATCAAGAAACGAATCGTACTCACAATATACTGCAGCCTGTCTTAATCTTAAAGCAAAATTTGCTACATTTTCTCCTTTGTTTTGTTTGATCTGTCGAAACTTAATACTTTCGGAAAATTTATTGCGAATTGAATCAAAATGATTAATCAACTTATTACTGATTTCTTCATAAGACAAAGCTTCTGGACTACCAGGACTGACCAAAAACTTCAAGGCATCATTAAGTTCCGATCCCATATAAACTCGAGCAAAATGAGCATGTTGATCTAAAGGAATTTTGCTCAACTCTAATGACCATGAGAAACGTGTAAAATAATCCTTGATCGTCGTTCCGTCAGTGGTACGATATGGACTCATGGAAAATTGAGGTGGTCGATGATGTACCAATGTAGTTGGATCCGCTGTACCATTTTCGTTTGCGGAAGCCGCAGATGCTTGAATTGCATTAACAAGCATGCCGGAGATAGCTCTAAGTAATTCTGGTGTCACCTCTGCCATTGTAATATTTCAAAATTAACAGCACACGAGTTATCCAGAATTTATCAATAAACTTTTTTCAAAAGCTTAAGAAAAACCTTCTGTAAGGTTTAAACTTTGAGTATCCCACTTCTGACACCATTTTTTTAAATACTCTTAATTAAAACCACCTTTCCTTTAGAAACATTTATTATAACTGAACAAGATACATTAACAAAATACAAAAGTTATATTAATTTATTATAAAACAATAACGAATCGTTACTAAGTCTAAAATGTCAAAATACCAATATTCCAAGATTCGAATTATTAAATGAATTTAAAATAATTATTAAAGTGCATATACAACACCTTTCTTTTAAAATAAGATTATCCGATAATAGATAATAACAGATATTTCTAATTTACAACTGCTTCAAATGATTGTTACTTATGTTAGACCAGGATCAAGGAGTTAACAGTAGGGAATGTTGTTCGGTAATAATTAAATGCTTTTCGCGTTCGTGTTTCACTCGATCAACTGCCACAAATCAATAACCGGGTATTGATAAATAATAGTTTATCCTCACGATGAAAGTAAAAGTGAAGTAAGGCCAATTATTTGAATAAACAAGCGACACTTTCGATTGGAGGCTCATCCGGCAGAAAGCTGGTAATAAGGCCCTCGTGTAATGTCAGAACGAATTCTACGCTACAGGTCAATATTCCCGATCACGAGTAAATCGTCGTCATTTTCTACTTCCGCGCTATTCAGGTTTCGATTCGCTGAATTAAGCATACTTTTATAACATATTTATTTTCCTTGACTTTCATTTTTAAGTAAAAACGAGATCATTTCATCTTAAGTTATTTATGTAAAAATGCAATTCTTCATGTTACTGATATACATTTAGAGAAATTTGAAATAAATCAATATTGGAATATTATGAGAGGAATATGAATATTTAATTGCAATTGGTTTCGAGAAATTGAAGAATGTAGATTACATTTTCGAAAGTTATGCATTCTACAATAATGACGAAGAATATGGCTTTATGGCTTTCTTACTTTTTTTTTGTTTGGTCTATTTCCCTTAACATGAAAAAGTTTTGGCAATGTAATTAATTACACAAACCCCTGTTTAAGCAAAGGTATAGAAAGCATTGTATTATATGCTAATAGTACAAATAAGAAGTTTGATAACTCTATCTTCGACCATACCTGACATTTCACCTTAATTAATACATTTCTGAACGCTAACGAATTGTTTTATGAATGTATAATTTGAATGGCTTCTTATATCAGTGCATAATGGTAACATGCATTGAATGTTGGAACACTTTATAAGAAACTTAAATATATATTTATTACACAAAAGACTATATATCAAAACTTTTAAAAACGAAAATGTATATCTATTTTATAACATTTTTCTTTAAACTAATTACAGCAATTTAATTAGGCATTACATTTTATTTTACATAACAACACAATGTAATGCATACGATTTATTATAAACTATTTCTTAGTCAATTCATTAACGTCACATTAAAGCACGTGGTTAACTTGTAAATGTCAGAAAAATCATATGTGACTTTTAGTCCATTTCACCGTCGTAATGAATGTAATTTTTTTTTTTTTTTTAACCGAAAGATTTTATCACGATGTATGACAATAGGCGTGCAGCATTGGTTCGTTGAACTTTCGACGTCGATTGTTTACGAACGGCAAAAGTAATGCAGTGCATAATCGCAATATTTTGTTAAAGGCATTGTCGTAAATAAAGGGACTTTTTTTCGTGGGAATCATTTTTTTTTGACGTTCCATCGTAACTACGTACACGATTTTTCTGACATAATGGTTAAAAGAAAAGCCGATGAAAGTTGCTGATTGTTTGACAAAGATTCATACTTTACGTAATTGTGCAAGGAGCAAATAAGGTTTGTCGTCCTTTTTTTTTAACAGTTTGTACATTTCGAGGAGAAAGTTGATTTTTGTGCAAATGCATTAATTTTCACTTTTGCAATAAATTTTAACAATTGTTGAATTTGAATACAAGTAGTGTAAAGCAAGAAAGTAAAAATTTCGATGCCTATAAAGAGTATAATAATGTTGTAAACATTTAAATACATTGCTGAGAAAAAAGTTACAAGTTACAAGATAGTTACTTCCTATACGGTTACTAAATTAGGAAGATGGTTAATGTTTGAGGAACGAGTAATTATTAACATACTTTGAAGCGAGAGAAATCACAAAGACTTTATGTCCAGGTGATAAATCTTTAAAACGAAATAAAGAACACGATTTCAGAATTCATACGAAAGCAAAAATATTAACGAAACTAAAAAACGAGTTAAAAATTTGATTTTCAGAAATATTATAAGTAGCATTATTTGTGTCCAATGACACTTACGTTATCAACTTCTGATATAACTCTCGCCTAACTACTACTTTGTTGAAATAAAAATCAGGTAACAAGGAGTTAAATTTTTACTCTTTCCTGTTTTCATTACAACCTCATTTACTCATATCCTCTCGAGTGAAAACAATTTATCATTCGTGGAAACTGAATTCTCGTTACAACTAACCGCGAATGTAATTCTACGATAAAAACTAGTTCGTTCAATTTCCACAAAAGAAAAATGCCGATTTTTTCATTTTAAAAACAGCAAAGAAAATAAAGAATTTGAAAATGAGCCCGAAGAAAAAAAAAAAAAAAAAGATGGGAAATAATCTCCTTATGATAAATTTCTAGAATGTTCAGAAGAAATTCATTAATTTTGAAATGTTACAATGCACGGTAATATAGAAAGCCATTCGCTCCTAATTTATTCAACAAATCCTTGAATATATCATGTAGATTAAACGTAATGATGATTATCATATCTCCTTCCGAAGGTAATTACCGCAAAAAGAGCCCCCATTTTTGTTCGTCGATCGTACAAAAAGCTTCGAATGGAATCTCGCCTGAAAAAGGAAATATCTGCTCCCTTTTGTTATGCAGTTTGTCATGTGGATTGTGCCGCTACGATTACAATGTGTAACTACAGCGCGTCTAAAATTCCACGCTAGCTTTGATTCTGTTCGTGGCTCAAGCATTTCTCTTCGGGATGCCTACCATAGAAAGGCATAGAAACGTCTAGAATCGCAGGTACTGTTTAGTACTCTCTTAACTTCATCTCCGCGGTTAAGCGCGTACCTTCTTCTACAGTCAGAGAAATTTTATATTAACCCTGGAAATGTACGCTTATATTTAATATCTTTGTCAGATGTTTACAGATATCAATCGATTGTCATTTTCTTTCAGAACATTTTTGCACCAGTATATGGTTCTACGGTTAAAAATTATTGTTAAAAACAATACCCAGACTACAGAGTACGCTTTAGCCAAAAATTACTGTGTTTAATAGGAAAAATTCCTGTCGATAAAAGAACAAATTTCCATGTCAACGATAATCTTTTTCTTTTTCAACATGATTATTTCCCATTAAAGACTGTAATTTTTAATATAAAATTTATCTGCTTGTATTGCGAGTTAGGTACAGCGAACTCTCGTCGAGTAGCGCACGTGCAACATATGTACCGCACTGTGTTTAAGAGCCCATGCGATGCTTCAAGATCGCATTTCTCATCTGATGGACATTACGATGAAATGTCAAGCAAGGCTGAAGTTCACATTTTCAATTTACCCACGGCAGTTTATTTCGAGACGTTTTCTTAATTAGAAAAATCTCAAACATTAGAGCGCCTTGACAATATCAAATACATATTAAAACAGAAAAGCCTCGTAAATAATTTAGCGTAAAAATAGATATCCGTAAGCGATTAACTGTTTATGTACTTATCATTCGTATATAAATCTGAAAAAAAAAAAAAAATGTTTTTATCTGAAATCTAAACTCATTACTGAAACCCCGAGATAGGAAAAGAATCATGCATCCGTTCAACCTATATTTCTTCTTTATTATAATAAAAGCAATAATTTATTCATTGCAATTATTCACGCGCTTTAATGTACAGACGAGCGCATAAACGTAAAGACATATATTGGCGCGGTTAAAACAGTTTATCAGTGAAATGAGTCAAATAAAAAGGCTTACACAAATCATTTACAGAACGTTCATTTTGCCACGCGATAATGCTTTGATCAATTGGGTTATGCATTCGGAGAAAATACACAGTAGCATTTCTACGTCCATGAGAGCGTATACAAATGATTACAGTGGCACGCAATTTTAAACGGCCGTCTGCATAGGAGCACGATTCTGAAATACCGTAAAGAGCATTTTACTTCGCTTTTAAGGTATAAGCATTTTGCGCATTTAGATAAAGAGAAATTGATACTTGGAATTAATGTTTCATCTCGAGGCTTAAGTTTTTTAATCGCGAGTTAAAGCCTATGAAAAGGAATAAGGAATTCTATTCTTTCGAATTTGGGACCACTCGAAGAAACGTGACGTAAGCTTCTTCTAACTAAAGCGTCGAACAAATGTAAATATTAAACAGCAACGTTCCTTCTAAAAATTGTGTCACAGTTTAACGTGATAATAAATCTGCGGTATTCATTCGTTCATTCTTGAGTAAATGTAACATAATAAACGATGTTACAAAAACGTCATTACGTAAACGAATGTGTTATGCTTTCGAAAATTCACTTTTCAGAAAGACAAACAGACGGGAGTTAAAAAATTTGCGCGCAATGCAATTAGCAAACCACGGGGATACAATGGCTTGGAACGTGTACAGAAAATGGAGAGCTTAATGAATTCATTAATAATTCATCGGACGGAATAACGCCTTGCGTCATTTGTCATCGGTTTAGTAAAAGTCAAATGCCGCCGGGAATTTTAGTCCTAATTTTGTTCGCATAAAATTTTATGGAAGCTGAATACTTTCCTTGCAATTTTAACGGATGAAAGTGTTGGCGGGACTCGCAGAAAAAGACCTCCGCGATAGGTTAAAGGAGAAAATTGACTTTCTAAACTTGAATTTAAGAAATGAGAAATGAGAAAAAAAAAAAACTTCATTTGGAATTTATGGTGACACCATTGTTGTCGTAATCAGCTAAACAAAAGAGTATCGCAGGTTCTTAGGGTTAAAAAACTCTTTAATAGGTATTGAATATCTTATTCTTAATGCTCGAAAGTGTGCAAAATTAAGGAAAAGATTTTTATGCTCTATGAATAGATTTCGTCGGAAAAACCTTTTCAAAATTATACGCGGAATCATCAACTTTTTGCCGGATAAAAATCTCAATTTATTGTTGTAAATTGTACATTTAGGAGTGTCTGATTTTTATGACGAACAAAAAATGTAACTACTTTTTTTTTTTGTGTAACGGAGTGCTTTTAAATAAGAGATTGTTAAAGCAATTAAGTAGACAGATGGTGCTGAGATTTTTCCTTGGCCTTGAACTCTTGGCAAAATAACTTCGGTTATTGTTAGGGGGATGCTACACAGATAAAAATTCTTAGAATGTTCACATAAGGTTCTGGCATGAACACTTACAATTATCTCATAGGAAATAACAGACTGCCTTACAAGGCCCTGAGCTTGCTTTGTTGAGAGGATTAAAAAGAAAGTTAACTGCGAGATAACAGGTTGTTGTTTTTTGCTGGTATCATGGTCACGAATTCAGTGTCAACAAATTATTCGTTTGCTTAAGTAATGAAGAGAGAAATATTAGCGGTCTAGTTCGATACCTGATAAACGAAAGATAGACCGTTAATTTATGATGCACATTTCTTCACACATTCATATATTAAGTCCAATTTTTATGACTCGCATATATTACATTGATATTTGAGTCGATATTTTTTTTTACAGTGCGTTATTAACATTCATAATTTCTGGTGTATTAAAGTTTGACATACAAATAATTTTAATTGACAATCGTCTTCTCTTTCGACATTAATAAAAATTCGAAATGTCAATGCCAAATCCACCTTTTTTTCAGAATCCAACACAATGGAATATTTGTCGGTTACGTGTTTTCATGTACCATCTTTTTTTTTCCCCATTACATCCAATTGATGATAAATAATCCTCTTCTTGACTCAAATCAATAACGTTCGCCTTGTACTTTCAAAGCCAATTTTTTGCCAAACCCATTGCAAACGTCATCATAGAAAAATGTGATTTTCATTCAAAAGAGAGGCATCGCCGACAAAATGTCAAGGAAAATGATTCGTCGACAATTGTGACTGATCGTTGCATATGTCACATATGCGTAAGATATTGACGATAACTGGGACACGTGGCCGATCGTTCATTCAATCAAGTCTCTATCGATTTGCATTCGCGCGAATACGGTGTGGTCGCGCGAATAAATGGCAGGTGCGTGAGTACAAAGTATCTACCTGCCTACAATGTGCGTAAAAGGTACGCTTCGGAAAGAAATATGATGAAGCGAGAGAGGCAGGTAAGGAAAGGAGTGAAAGGAGTAGATAAAAGAAGCAACGGAGAGCAACGAACAATGCCCAGAGCCTGTGAGAAAAGGAAGGTAATTTCTTCGCCAAGAGTGAGGGAAGAGAGGAAAAGAAATGCAACCTGTGCCGTCGTCATGCCAGTCACTGACCAGACGCACGCCGTACAACTTGTCCCGGGACTACTATAGTCTTTCGCCGGGTTCAAAAACGATTTGTTCTAATCCTTGATCTTCTTGATATTGAAAGAGAGAGAATTTTTAAAAGTAGACAGAATAATTTTGTGCCTTTAAATTCGTGATTTGAGAATTGAGCAAAATCTGTGAAAATTATCGAGGCAGTGTTGAAGTGTCAAGAAGCAGATGATAAAGAGATGTGAAAATCGATTTCAGGGAACGAACGATTTGCACAATTGGTAGGTGATGCGTGGAAAATTCGAGCACAGTCGCATTTCGAAAGTGAATGGCAAATTGGCGCTTTTTTTTTCGAAGCAACGGGATTTACGCTGTCGTGGAAAAACTCATTTAACTGGCAATTTCGACGTTACGAAACTGTCACGCTTTGAAGGTACCTACGTGTTACGCGAGTTCTTTGACGATCTCGTTATTTAGCCTGACGGTGAAAATGTTTGCTTGAAGAATGATGTTGAATTTACAAATTGGTTAATGATTATTTAATGGTACGCTTTCATAAAACTTGTTCCTTTTCAAAGTGCAAGAAAAAGAGTTACGAAAAACTCAATCAAGTTATTTTTAAGAAATGGTAAAACATAATTACTTCTGTTGTAACGCGTAAATTTAAAGCAGTTGTTAGTTTTATTATGGAGTTATAAGAAGATTGTGTTGAATTAAATGGACGATATTAAGAAGAAAGCGCTAATGATTTCAAAAAAAAAATTGTATTCCTTCCATATTTAGATTAAACTGATTAAACTGCATTCGGTGATTATTTATCATGTCACGGTAATTTGATTTTTATAGTGCATTTTTGCATGTTCTTAAAATGGATCTAACTTTCTAGTAAAACACTACTAAAAAATGACCCAAATGTCTTGAAGAAAGACGTCTGCAGAAGTTTATTAATATTGAAGTATACTTTTATCTGAAACGCGTTAAAGACGTTTTCAATCTTTACTGAAAATAAATCATTTCATTTACAAGAAATTTAAAGACCAAATAAATTTCCTTTTCTCTTTGTCGACTTTATAAAAAATACATTTTTATTAGATCATTTAGCAACGTTCATTTAAAATAAAGATATATCCTATAATTATCAGAATGTATGTTAAAATTTATTGTATTGACAATGTTCTCACTATTATAAATCTTTTCCATTATTTGTAGTAACAATTTTTTTCCCAGATCAAATTAAAGCCGTGCTAATACACTGTTTGAACCATAATTCTATTTATCATTATGTATTCCTCTTTATTTTCACTTTGTAAACAAACGATTTTTTTACCTGCAAACTTTCGATATAAATTTAACATATATTAATTTTAACGATATCATAAAATATTTCTGAAAAGATTTTCTCACGATTATCTGAAAGTTAATGTATGATTAATTTACTGCCAGATTATTACATTTTGATTTATGCACGAGAAATGGTTTAGAAAAACAATTAAATCATTATAGAATTTATGGATAGAGCTCGCGTTTATTAGCTAAGACTGAAAGAGCATCCTTTTTTTTTTTTGTTTAATTACAACAGAAATATGTGTTCTCATTTTCGAACGGCAATGCAAATTATAACAGTGGCTCGAAAATGTGCTTCAAAAATCTATTACATATATGAATTAAATTATACAATTTATTAGCGCATAACCGGTTCAGTACAAATAACAGTACACAAGTCGTATTTCAAAATTCGTGCTATTACGAACACGCTTTATCAAAATCATTAATCTGCGAAATCATTATTTACTTTTTCCCCATTCGATATCAGTTCAATTTCCTACTTTTCTTAAGTAATAAATCGTTTTCTTAGTAATTTATTTAGTAATTTGGACTATTTTATGGCGCGAAACATCGTTGTGCAAAATTTTATATAAGGGTTTAATCTAGTTCTAAATTCCATTGCAAAATTTTTCTATTTTTCCTTTTTCGGTATTTACAGATGTCTTAAATAATTTTGTGCAATGTTTTTTTTTTACTTCTTTACTTTTTAAATTCCTGTATAATTAGTTGATTTATTTATTCAAG
>JABFQA010000982.1:0-15718 GCA_022817065.1 Probaryconus sp. ZL-2020 | reverse complement strand
AAAAAAAAAAAAAAAAAAAAAAAAAAAAAAAATGAAGCACGGCAACAAATTTGCAAATGAATGCCTTATTATTTTAAACGTTGAGAAGAAGAAGAAGAAGAAAAAAAAATCATGTAACTGCTTGATAGCAATTATATTTTTATTTTGCTTCGTTTATGGTTGGCTCGGTTTTTAAGTGACGAGGAAATTCATAAGTGGACCAAAAATAATTGATTCCAAGTAGAAGTATTTCCTAAATATGCCTATCCCCAACTACTACTCATCCACATATTCGTGATAAATCTGCATTGCGCCTGGCAGCAAAAAACGTATTACTTTCGCATGTGAATTATCTCATTACAACGAATTTTATGCGCATAACAACACTACATAGGTAGTTTACGTGGGCTGCATGTCGAACAATCGTCACTTATAAGACAGAGCATTTCAAAGATATTTCAAAGGAGTTGATTATGCTCGCGCCATTTATTCATGCAAATTTATACAAAAGCATCAGAAAAATGCAAAATGCAAAAAAATTCTTTTTCTTTTTTTCATGTTTTTTTCACAAAAACACCGGATTTTGATAATTAACTGTGTTCGTGTGTATTTCAATGAACAATTTTAGTAGGAATATGTTTTTCAAAGATCATTTCTAATCATTTTTTAATGAAGAATAATATAATATTATACTCCTGTAAGTTTGTAAATGGTACAATTTTTTATCTTTAAGTATCATAAAAAAATTGTTTCATTAAGTTTCAAGTTACTCAATAACAATTTTAACTATGTGATCTTGAACCATTTTTCTATAAAAATTATATAAATTGCAATTTTGTGAAATAATTCGCAACTAAAGTTTATACGATATATTACATTTTCAAGAGGATTGTTGATTTATAAATTGGACCAATACGAATAGGATCAATGCAGAAAACAATCAATGGGCGGGGCAAGTCATAGATCGCGTTAAAAATTCAGCGCTTAATTTTTTTGTCAGAGCTATTAATTAAGCATTACGTTAAAATCCTTTAAAGATTGATATTTCATGTTATCTCGGTTTGATTTTTCTAACTTGAAGAAATGTCATTGAAGGAATGATGATTCTTGGCAGATTCTTGGGACGGATAAATGGTCCCTTCAACCGGGATTGTAACCGAGTAGTACATCCCTGGGGTCGACGGAGTCGGCGCATTCTCGCGATACACGTGACATTGAACGTCGCGGTCGGCGGTCGCAGTCGACGGAACAGGAGTGAGGAGTGAGGAGGGAAACGTTCCACGTGGTGCGGAACAGTGCGAATCGTATCGAGCTGGTGGTGGGGGCCCCTTTAAGGAGACAGAGTAGTACCTCACGAGGAAAGGAAATGTCACGCGCTGAAGCTCGCCGCGCATGCGCCAATGAAGTTAGCCAATGAAGCACGTGGTCAAGGCGTGGTAACGCAATCCAAACGAGATTTCAGTTTGGTCAGTTTAATGACACTTAAAAATGTTTTTTGCAGAGTGTAATTACACAGAATAAATTGCATGAAAATGATCAAAGTGTCATACTTGAATAATTTGTCTCTTTCTTGAGCCGAAAGCAGGAGTAACGCGAAGATAAAGAGAAAAGTGTTGAACAACTTCGGAGTTTCGCTGTGTTAATATATTTTTAATTTTCTTTCTTCCTCCCACCTAATGCCGTGAGTAGCATTTTTGGCTCGAACAAGTCTGAAACTCGATACGAGCCTTCCATAATTCACCCACGCGCGCACATCGAAATATACTGTGCTATTCAAAATGATGCGTCACACAATGATGCCAACGGAAAATTATAAACATTCTCTTCCCATAAAATCATGTCAAATTTATTTTTCAATTCCTGCCTGACACAATATTCTAGTTCAATGGCGAGACATTTTTCCAAACTAATGTAATGTAATGTATGTCGAATCGTTTTAAGTTCCAAATTTTTTTCATATTTTGAAAATTATTGTAAATTTGTTGCTTATTAAAAATTTCGAACCTTAACAAAACGTAATTTACAACTGATTCTAAAAATATTAGAATTAAATTATGATGTGCTGTGCGAATGGGATCAGTTGGACAAACATTCACAATTATTTTTTTCGTTCTCAAATAGGCCAAGGAAATCTCTTTTGATCATCAACAATAATCGTAAGGGTTCTTTCATCGAGGCGTTGAAGTAAATTATAAATAAGTACTTACAGGAATAGTATGGTTTAATATTAGACTTTTTGACTTTGCTTACAACAATTGTTCCAGGATTTAAAAGTCTTCTTAGTTGTTTCTTTGCATTTCTTTGTTTTTTACATAAATTTTATATATGTAAAACATTATGCGTTGCTAAAATAGATATGTATCATGAAGATAATCTAATCGAGATATTCATTCTACTGGAATACTGTTATATCCCAGTATCGTCTTCAAAATGATTGAACTCTTGCGGAGTTCAAAAATTGCACGCACAAAACGTGTCATGCTGCAAAGAGGCGATGGCCGCGAGTGGATCACGTGTCTACGTCATGGATAGAGATACAAATATAGAGGTGTATCCATGTTACCTGCGAACCAACGCCAAACGTGCACAGCCTCGAGGACATGTGTAATCCAAAGGAATAATTTCTTCTACAATCGTTTTATCACCCATAAAATACATTATCATTCAAACAGCAAAAATCCAAAATCAATTCCACAAAGTAAGTAAATTCATTATTAATCTTAATAGAGCAATATATAAATAATCATTTATAAAATGGAACATAATAACAAGTCATTAAAAATCTATTACATTTTTATAAAAGTTCAAAAACATTTAACTAAAAGTGACCAAAAAAAGTATAAATTCCTTTATTTCCTTTCGTTATCGGTTTTCTTGGAAAGATAATGAAATGCACTCGTTTCCTCCTTACCTTAATAAAGTTCACGCGAGATCAATCGTTACAAATGATTCCTCGTAATTATTTTTACAATTTTTCCTACATACAATCTTATATCATAAAAAATGTATTAGTTCTTATTTTATCAGCTGCTTTAATTGACTTTCTTCTTTTTGTTTTTCTAAGTAAAAATCTTAATACCTGAAAAGCAAATTTTCTTTCTCTACTGAACAATGTCTCAGGGAGATAATGTTTCGGATATCATCATCAACCCATATAATAAATCAGTTGACGAAAGAGACTCGCGCAAGCTTCGGGGAATATTTTAACGAATGCTTTGGAGGGTGAGGAGAGAGAGAGAGAGAGAGAGGTGCCTTTTTTTTCCCAAGAACATGGACAAACAATTGTTGGAACGTAATCGCGCGTGACAGTTGCCAAAGGAGACAGAGCGAGATGAGAGAAGGAGGAGGAGGAGGAGGATAGAAAGAGAGCAAGCGCGTCGAGACAGACGCGGATAGGTCAAGAGAGGTTACATGAAAGCGCGGTGAACAACGGGGATGGTGGGGCAACCATGCTGCAATGTTCCAAGCGATGGGGATAAATTGCTATCGTGGCGGGGGATCGCGAAGCCAAGCGAAAAAACAAAGAATCGTACATTGCGAACTGACCTCACGGTCTACTTGTTTTCATGCTTTGTCCATATGCCAAACAAACGCTACCTCATATGATATGCATTTCGTCAAAACTACCAAACGGTCGGTCAAGATGTGTTTGCACGTTGCGTCAAGGAAGGCAAGTAGTCCAGGCTTTCAGTTTCGAGAGGAAGGGAAATGCAAAATTTATGCACACATATTGCGTGGATTGCGAAAAAGCGCTTTCGCGTGGCTCTTGTCATAAACGAACACTCTTCAAAATCTTTATTTCAATCAAATAGAATCTTTTTCTTTGGAAGCAAAATTATTATATTATTATTTTTGCAATAATATTATTTTTTCGTGTAATGTGACATGCTTTGAATAATTGTTTCATTCTAATAAGAAATTTTTAATAGTGCAGTGCGTTCGACAAAGATGCCATTTGTCGAGTGCTTATCATTTTCCCACTGACAAAAGATCACCAAATGTTTTCATTGATTGGATCTGAATATTTGTACATGAAGTTGGTAGATTTAAAAGAAATCTTAACGCGCGTTATCAGCCATTCAAAAGCTCGTAATAACAAAAAAAAGTCTTGCACGAGGAAACGAAGAAAGGGTTCCGTGGTGAGAGTACCATACCACGGAATAACGGGTAACGAAATAAAGTGGGGAAAAAAGTTAGCAGAGACACTTAAAAGTGTTGTATCACTGGAAGGGATAGACCGGGAAGACGAGGATACAAAAACGGCGGCAGCGCGACAAGGATCGAGAGACTCGGTGCGAGAAAGAGAAAGATAGGAGTAGACGACCTTCGCGGGGACGCCCGTGTCTGCGGTCGACTTACCCGACTGGTGCGCCGCAATACAGAGAAACACTCTCTCGCGCGCGCGCGCACGCGCACGCACACACTGACACACACACACACACACGAGTTCATCATCAGTTAAAAAACGCGTACGGTCAAACGTCGGCAGAACACGCATTCCTCTGCTTTCGTGCATGTGTGCGTGAGCGCGAAATGCGCAGTCGGGTCGTTCGATTGGAACCAGACTTTGTCATGTATATATGGCCAGAACCAAATTTTAAAGAATTTCCTAACGAACGTTTCAATTATTCATAAACCAAAATGATTAGGAAGCAAATATTCAAGTTAAAGAGAAAATGTTAACTTTAAAATCTATGCCGATTAATCAAGATTTAATTTGACGTATTCCAATTTAAATTCCAAGAAAATCTGGTCAATGTAACACCCTTAAATCTGTGGCATATGTTCTATGAAGATTTCTGAAGGTTTTTGAAGGTTGTCTGGAGTTCTTTATTAGTATAATTTCTCCAGCAGAGGTAAATGAAGGAGAATTGCAGTTTCGCGAACTGTCGATCATTTTTGAGATTCATTGAACCCGACGTTTGTCTAGTGCGAGGAGAAAGGAAGTTAGAAAGGAAGTTTTAAGAATTTCTTGTTGCCGGGAAACGCGATGGTCGCTCCGTTTACCTCATATCATAGCTTTAAAAACAACGCGTTGAAGAGTGATAGGCCAATACACGCGAGCTCACGTGCGCCTCTGTCTCTCTGTTGCACGCGCGCGCGCGCGCGCGTTATAAAATTATTCGTTAGCCCGGCGCGCGTTACTGTCTAAAGATGGCGCGCAGCATCATTGACATTTAATACCCGACGAAACTGTGCTGGGACCACATCATTAAATGTCAACCGAACACGTGTTCGTAAATCGGCTGCGAGCCACCTTGCCCTAAATGCCAGCAATTGCATCCAAATTTATTTTATTTATGCACGTTTGTTTATACAAACGTACATAAATTCTTTTTTTTTTTTACAAGTCATATGATAACTATTATTTAAAAATGATCTTCTCATAAGGCGTTAATAGGATCGATTTTCTCGTTTATTGTTGTAATTAAAAAGTTGAATTGAAACAAGCTTCTTTCAAAAGCAATTGAAGAATATTGCGGACGTTCGATAATCGTCAAGAAAAGGATCACGAAAAAGCAATTTTTTGGACTGCTATCGTAACCACGTGCTGACTCAAGTTGTCTCGAATTCAGCGTTGGAAAATGCATTTCTTTCTTATCACAGTTACGTGACTGTCGTAAGAGTCTCGTTTAACGTTATTGTCAGTCTTTTTATAGTTTTCAGCACTTGTTTTTAAATTCTACGAATATATTGCTCGTATTTAAAGTTCACTGAAGTTTTAATGATGTTTTTATCCCTGACACGTTGGAAAAGTTAATCTATTAATTAAGAGGGAAAAAAACTCATTACGTCTGTTAATAACGACATTATACGTATAATCGAATTGATTATTGAAAATGATTAGAATTTAATCGTTCGAAATACCTGTATATGTCTGATTGCGGCATGAAGTATCGACAAATTTGACGACTTCTTTTCATCTTGCGAAGGCAGCTGCTTTTTCAGGATTTCAAAGCATTCTTTCAGATGAGCTCTTCTGTTCTTCTCGAGTTTGTTGTGCACTTCCCTCGTTCCAGAACGTGGAATCATACAGGGTCTGTGTCAAGGAAAATTGAAATTTAGTCGTCAAAGGTGGTTTACAGTTTGCAAAATGTTTACAATACTTTTTACAAGCATAAAGTAAGAAAACTTTATTCAGATTTGAGATTTGAGATTTGAGAATGAAAATGATTACCCATTTCTTGATTTTTTATTGTCGTGGGTTGGCGTTTCGACGTCGACTACGTTTGCACCGGACACTTGTGAATTATTGGAATTTTGATTATCCAGATAATGATTATGTGTGCCGTCGTGATTATTTTGATGATGTTGGTGAGGATGCGATGATGCGTGGAGGAGAGCCGTGTGGCCCGAGTTGGCGACCGGCGGCGTTAGACCTCTAGACGCGTTCGAAAGTGCAGGACTCCGCCTCAATGCGGATGAATAGTTACCGTTTGTCCTACTTTCTAAAGGGTCCTCTTCTGCACAAACAATTTAGACAAAAATATTAGCTACATTACACGATCTAAAAAAAAAAAAATAATATTTCAATGAACAAACAATACCCACAATGCGCATGTAAATGGGACCTCCTATTCTCTTATGATGCTAATTATTAGAAAGTATTCACTTTTATACTACTCGTAAAACTTAATCAATAATTAATGTTGCATCACAAAGTGATATTCTCGTTCGCAGAATTTTATAATCAATGTTTACAACAAAATTGTCAGTGAATCTGAAAATCATAAATCCCTCATGTAAAATTTTCTCTGACAGTAAACTACCGATATACGAAATAAAACTACCTAGTGAAGCATAAAACTGATTGGCATTAGCGAGCTCTCCAAATCAGAGGAAACTCGGAAATTCCATTAATCAACCATCGGATTGCGAGAGAATGAATTGATAAAAAAAAAAAAAAATATATATATATCCATTTCTGCGTCAATAAAAGATCCTTGAGAATCGATTTTCTCCCTTCGTGTTCTTCGTCGCGGAAGAACGTTTTTGTCCTTCTTTTATGAATTGCATTTTGCTTCAAGATATGCATGGAGCATTTATTTTCCGGAAGGTTTCCCCGAGACATTCATTAAATTCCAAAGAATCGCATTTGACTGCTTTATCCAAAGACCCAGTGAATTTCTGATCCATTTATGACTTTAAGAAAAAGAAGGAACTCGTGAATTCCAATAAAATTAATTAACATCATTATAAATTTAAAACAATTACAAATTTTGACTTGATAGAAAGAATCAAAGGATCTATAGATCACCTCAAGAAGTTTCGAAACGTGCGGCGACTGCAATACAAGCCAAGAGAGCAAAGATGCGTTTTATTGCGTCGCTGCGGCGAGTCACACTCATTGTACTGCAATGAGTGTAACTCCCCCCCCCCTCGTTCACAATTCATTCTGATCTCTCGTTACGAACTACTCCGTTTGCGATTCCTGGCGTTCCGAGGTGCAGACGTTGCGGTTTCTTTTCTTTTCTCCGTCTCCTCTCGCCGACAAATCTCCTCCTCCTCCTCTTCCTCCTCATCCTGCTGCTCCTCCTCCTCCTCTTCCTTCTTTTACCTTCTTCTCCGCTACCCATCGACAGTATCAACGTTTTATTCGCCGGTCGTTCCTTCGTTCTGCTCTATTTTATGCTGTTCACGAATCTCAATGACCGTGCTTGCGTCCAAGTACGGCGCAAGCGCTCCTCATCAATTGCTTCTTCTCCTCATCAATGCTATTTATACCCACTTTACTAATTGTTTTTCATTTCTCTTTTTTCTTGTCTTTCTTTATTTTCTTGCGTGCTACAAATGACGAAACGCTTTTGGACGATTCATCGTTTCTAAGATCGCGAAGATACGTTAGAGTTTAGCGAAACGTATTACAACCATGTTTGGGAAAAAATTTTGCATGACTATAAAATTGAATCAAATATTGGTTGAATTTGTCATTCTGATGTGTCAAACTGAAATCTATTTCGAGTTCAATTATTGCATGGAAATAAAATGAAAAAAGAAAAAAATTATTTTTGGTATAGAAACATTGCGTTTCAAAAATATAAGATACTGTTGGGTAGATATCAGTTGGTGACGTGAATACAAATTGTCCTTGTGAATAGTATCTTGACACGTTTATTTGTTACTGTATAAAAATAAATGACGCGACAGATAATCCTGAATTATGCATTTCCTTTGGCAATTCGATACTTCCATCCATTCGATTCACTGAGTAGACTGATTAATGTGGCGTTGTAGAAAAAAATGTGTGCTGCAATCGATATCGAATCAAACAAATTCAATATCGACATCGCTCATGCTGTTCGTAACTACTTTTTTGACAATCAATCCATTTTTTTTTTTTTTAAATCGATAAAAAAATTTGATCCGATGCGAAAACAAACTGCTGAAGATAAAAAAAGTGAGTTTGAAAAAAATGTTGAAAAAAAGAAGTTAAATAATTCATGGATTTCTTCTTACTCTGTTTATTCTTTTGGTTTGTTCCTGCCAGCCGCGCCTTTAAGACTAAAATAGATTTAGGAAGCGTCAAGTTATGCGAACAAATGTTTGCCAAGACTCGGTGCATGAATGAGTCGGTTGCATGTGAGTACACGTGCTGTACTGATTTACGGTTACAAGTCAGCCGGAGGTAAGAGTCTCACTGAAATCCAACGAATCGACTACAAAAAATCGACAAAAAATAAAAAAAAAAAAACAGAAACAAAAACAAACAAACCACGTCAGAATAAAAATTGCAAAAATGCCGTTGAACCCTTTCATTCATCATTCTGAAATTTCACCTATAGAAATGTAATTGTGTATTGTGTTAAAAATAAAAAATTTGCATTTTCATCAAGTTGGTTTCATGATCATTATTATGACAGATTACATTTCGAGTTTGTTGACTTATGATCCGATCAAATTGTAGAGTAAAAAAGGTAGATACAACTGACACGACGACGACGGTTCAACTAGTAGTCATACTCGCGGCATCCAGCTATGTCAAGGTAAAAAACCAGTTGAACCAGTTGTGTACGTTGCTGCTAAATGCTTAAAGAAATCTGGTTGTTCACGTGGAGAATGAACTTTTGATCCAAATTAATGCCATCGAAAAGGATGCAAGAGAAATACGCGTGTGACAATTGGTGACAAAATGGTTTGGAATACGCAACCGATGAAAAGACATGAAAAAGGAGGAGGAATATCATTTTGATAAATGACATGCTTACGTTTGTGAACTGTAACAAAGTTAAATTTCGTTAAATGTCCTAATTTTGTACATGGGAGATACATTGAAGAAATATACGCTGCAATAACGAAGATGGAACCATCTACAAATTATGGTTATTAGAACGTTTGTAGCAATGACAGCCACAAAATATTGTACGTTCTGGACTAAACTGAAATTTATGCTCCTGCAACTATATTTATGATCGTAACAAGGGGATAGTATTAATAATGTTTATTCGGTTATGCCGAGTTCTCTAGAAATATAATTTCCTGTGTTTTATGTGACTGCTTAATATATCTTATCAACGACCATGATAATTTTTCTCTTAGAATTTAGTACAACTGTTAGTATAATGCTAAGAATATTGACGATAATTAATAATTATAAAATACGTCATTAACTATCTATCTAAAAAGGAAATTTCATTTTTTTTTTTTTTTGGAAATGAAATAGCAAAAGACATTGAATTATACCGAAAATGGATTTTTAATATTTGGATTGCATTAACTTTTTCATTATCTTCTCCTTCTTTAATTATATTCCTTAAACGTATTTAAAGTACTAGAAAGAGAGAGAGAGAGAGGGAGAGGGATGGAGACAGAGACAGAGAGAGAGAGAGAGAAAAAAAAAAGCTGAAGAACCTGCCTTTTGCAAGATGGCGCACTTCGAGTTGGTAACCACAGGGAATGACTTTGGTCACACGCCAAACGAAATAACGTTATAATTAGCTTGGCCGGTCTCGTTTATCTACAACGGCTCGAAAAAAGTAAACACTTTCGAGATAGCTGCAATTTAGAAGAAATACAATGCAAGTGTCTCTCAGAAACAAAAGGAAAAAACTTTATAACATCAATTAAATTATCAGACATTTAATCGACTATTAATTGATCTGACACAATAGGAATGAAGAGTGATATATATTTTCTAATATGAATGAAATGACTAATATTTCTTTCTCCTGAAAAATTAGGAAAATTTTGGAAAATGTCTTTTTTATTTCAACTTGGTGCGAAAAAAAAAAGAAAAAAATATATCGAAGCCTCACCGAGAAGATAATGTCGTATCCACTTTTTTTTAGGCGGCGATGGCATCCAACGCGCGGAAGCCGCATCGTCGCCGTTCGCATTCCGGATGCCGGGCTCATTGTTGTTGTCGCTTCTGTTTTCGGCGCCGGTCCCGTCGACGCTTCTCATCGAGTTCAAGTCGACACGGGGATGCACGCCTTCGGACATGAGCAGAACGCCCATTTTACCCCCCCTCAGCGTTCGATTTCACCGACAACACACGGTTTCCCTTACGCGCCACACCGATCCGAAATTTAAATCCTTCACAAATGCACACGGCGCAAACTCAGCGCGCGACTTCGCGCTAATTCAAATCCCCGTCACCCCCACTAACACACGTACATTTCCACCACAATCACTGACGACGACGTCAGTCTTAATTACGGTATCACATTGCATAACACATTTCCATAGAGTAATTAAAAAACAAAAAAACAAAAAAACAAAAAACAAAAGTCACCCCCTTTTGTCACAATTTTAATCTTCTCGGAAAATTCTTCACTGTTATTATTTCGCTTGCAAGTTGAACAAATGTTGCATTCGAAATACTTTCAAATTAATATTTTAATTTTAAAACGATTGGAGTATTTAAAATTCTTTTCCGAGAGTTAAATTTTTAAATAAAAAAAAAAATACTTGGAAACTATTTTACAACACTTTACAACCCCTGCAATTGTCACTCGTAAGATATCAAATTTGACTTTTAACTGTACTGCCCCCCCCCCACCCCACGGCGTGCACTTTAATTATTCCTGGTAAAAAACTGGCATTAAAGTTGAATGAAATTTTAATCGCGACCGATAAATTTGACCGCCATTGTTAACGATGAAGATCGAATGTAAATTAACATGCGAGTGAATTCGTTTGAAGATAAAATGTTTGAATGATGATGTATAAATAAAAACTGGGGTTGAGTGAGCTTGAGATTGGGGATTTTTGATAAAGTCAGTTTGCGAAAAACGCGCTCAACATCCTCAGTCGAGTCACGAGTGTGGACTGAAGAATCGAGCAGTGAATACTCGAATGAACTGACTGAGGTGGCGCCGCATTCAACCTGAAGATAACCCCTTCCTTCGAAATGCTTTCCGTGGCACTGACTGGGGCCAATCGCGCGTGCCCGGCGCCACTCTCTTTCTCTTTGCTCCATAGCAAAGCTGCGTCAAAAATCTCGCCAGCTTTCGCAAATTCCCTTTATCTGTCGCGACTGGCTGCATGCGAATTTCAAATCGATCGAGGCTTCGTTAAAGCCCCTGCATTCGAGAACATCCCCTAAATACCGTTTTGATAATGATTAGCGGATAGCGATAACACCACAGCAGAATTAAAACCTTACAATCATTGGGAACATTTTAAATAAGTTCAACATTTTTTAAGTTCACAGATAAAAAGAGTGTCTGAAATTTCACGCGTTAATTATCAACAACGAATTGCGTCATGCAAATGATCTTCACCAATCTTCAGTAACCAAAAAATCCAAACGAAATTCACGTTATCAACCGTGAAATCTTTAAAAATATACATCTACGTCACAAAATTTGTAAAAAAAAACTTGTTCCACTTGCAAATCTTCAAAAGATTATTTTTAAAGATTTTTTTTGGAAGATACTTTTAGCAGATTCTTTACTAAAGATCATTAAATTTATAAAAACTCAACGTTAAAAAAAAACATTTATTTGCAGAAAACACGAGTGTGAAAATAAATTGGGTTTGTTATTGTTGGACGAATACCATTGTTTTTGACAATGCAGTAACACGCATTGATTCACTTGCGATGACTTGATTTCAATTCGACGTGATCCAGACTCGCACGTGCACCGAGGTATGTCGCAGAATAAATCGGTTCTTTGCTCAATGGAGAAGGCCACAAGATTTTATATTTAAGACATGGCAGTAATTAGTAAGTAAGTAAATAAGTAAGTAAATAAGTAAGTCGCTGCGTAAAAATAACGCCACCGAATAAATTCACCGGCGTCATGCGGCCATTCCTCTAGCTAGTTCGTTACATAATCACGCTATAAATTGACCTCGTGAGTTGAAGAAAAAAAATTCTCCTCTAATAGTCGAATCATCGAATTATTATAATTGTTGAATTTTGCAATTCTCCTAACTAAATCTTTTAATCTGCAATTTATCACAAATTTCACAAAACAATATCTTCTTCGTCGAACTATTTATGTAAATGATTTACACTATCACCCATTTATTATATATACACGATACGATGGATCGTAAAAAGGGCGTAGCATAATAAAATGCAAATTGTTTAAATTTTGTCCTCGTCAGATTTTGTTGAGACATAATCATTTTTATTTGTATCAGATCATTGAGCATAAAAATTTACCATTTACCATTTAAAATAATAATAATCTCTACTTGCATAACTGTTATTTACTATTAATGTACTAGTAAAAATATATTTAACATGTAAACATGTAGACATGAAACAACAATCTTTACTTACCGTCAATAATCAACATTTTTTCTTCACAGAACAAGTCGTCTGGATCTGCTCGCTCTCTCTTCAATTTAGCACCTGCAATAGGAAAATTACCAAATAAATTAAACCATTAACAGAACTATCAGGGTTATCAACTTCACATTGATTAGATTCATTAAAATGTTAATTAATTTTATCATCACGATATTTCTAAAGTTACAGAAAACAGAACTAAAAAAAATATCAATCTTGCATCTTCTAATCATTTCTAATCAAAAAGTCTTATTATGTACCTTTCCTAAAAAGAAAAAAAAAGTGACCGTCACCGAAATCCAGCCAATCAAAATAAACAAGTAAATTCTTAATTACCTAATCCAACAATGTATAATCGAAGAAGAAGAAGAAGAAGAAGAAGAAGAAGAAGAAGAAGAAGAAAGAAAAAAAAAATCGTAAGAAAGGCTCAGTTTATCGTGGTATAGTAGAAAAATTGCGGAGGCAACAGTTTGGCAGTGACAGTGCAGCGAGCGTCGGCGAGAGAATCCACAGGTCGATAAGGTTTGAAAAATGAAGAGAAACACGTCTCCACGTGGTAAGGCGAGTGGTAAACTTCGCCGGGGGGTGGTTCGCGGAGGAACGTGGAAGGGGCGAGCGGCGTACACGCGCACGCCCGCCCGCCAGCCGGATTTTCCGGGTCACGTGAAGAGCTGGCAACGCCGTGAATTGATCAGACCAAAAGCCACGCGGCCGAGTGCGTCGGGCTAGCCAGGGCCAGGGCGCATGCGCGCTGAGCGACTTACTTGGCCGCGTGCTCGCGGATGTACTACTCGGCGCTCCCCCGAAAGTACCTCTCTCCCGTACCTTCGCCTCTCCAGAGCCATGACACTTTGCCACGGCCTCGCTGTCTCCCTCGCGCTCGCTAATTGTCACGCTGAAAAAGAAAAGAAAACAAAAAAAACACTATCATCCCGAATCCTGTTCCTTTGAATGGAAAAGGGGAAAAAATCCATGGTTACGTTGTTAATGTTTGGAGTCAAGGCCCATCGGATTATTCGGTTCCAATCAATGACGTGGTTCTAAATTCGAAAGGGCACATGAAAATCCATTTGGTCGTGCACGACACTTTCGGCGGAAGTACTGACCAACTGAATTGTTTGAAGATAAACAAACATCAGAAAAAAAAAAAACAAATTGTTACCAACCTATATTAATTGAGAATAATTGGTAAATATAAAATAGACTTTATTATTGATTTTGGGATAAAGGCGAGTTTTTCAGTACTTTGAATTTGCGGGCTGAGGAAAAGCAATGAACCACCCTTTCGGGTATGTGGCTCGAGGATAGGGATGAATTGAGTTTGGGGCAATGGTCCGTGTATTGTATGCGTCGAATAGCCGAGGGGTTAGTTGATTGGTTTGTTCTTTTGGAAATAAGTTAAAGCCAAGTTTATTGCTTTGCAATTCATTGATCTGTATTATTGACGTTGCCCTCAAAGGCTAAGATGCTTCATTCTCGAGGAAATGGATATTTATAACAGACCCGGCGATGTAGAATTTTATGGATGGGCGATTGGACATTTGATCATTTAAAATCAGGATTAGGCCCGTTATTTAAAAAGTACCCTTGTAGAAATAGGTTTCTCTGAAAATTTCTGAAAAAGTCTGAAAAAGTCTGATAAAATCTGAATTCCCAATTTCAACACTTTTTCAGACCATTTCAGACCTATTCAAACATTTTCAGATTTTTTCAAACATAATAATTTTTGAAAATAGTTACAGCCATAGTCTGAAAAAATTTGAAAAGGTCTGAAATGGTCTGAAAAGGTCTGAGAAAGTGTTGAAATTGGGAATTCAGACTTTTTCAGATGTTTTCAGACAAACATATTTCTACAAGGGTAGATATAAGTACAAAATATATAGGTTATACATTAGTATGCCTGGATTTGAACCTGGATTTGAAATATTTTGATTTTATATAAACAATTTAAATACAGTCGAACCTCCGAATAGTCCGATCGCTCTGTCTTTTTAATGTAATGAGAGTGTTTAAAGATAAAAAGAGAAGCTAATACAGACTATTCGGAGGTCCGACTGTACAAATCAGTACATTTCTCAAGCTATAGAAGATGCCATTTGTTCTTAAAATTTTATGTTCTCAATATCCGATGGCTCTGCTTATCTGAATTATGGTCCTCATTCAAATGGGAACGTACGATGACTCAAATAACGCATTCACTTTCACCATCTCCGAAAATTTACTGCTTTTCTCAAAATAGGTATTTTAATCCTATCTATAAAATAAAATCGATAAAAGCACATTTCTTGGGCAAATAGTACGTTAACTTATTGTTCTCCTGATCTTTACTTTCTACAAGCAGAAATATTTTAAGCAGAAAAAGAAACTATTTTGCTATGGCCTTGAAGTATCATCTTAAAGTGAAATAACATTCTGATAAAGTGATGAACAAATTTCACTTTTAACTGTACTTCATATTATCAAAATTCATTAGTGTCATTTGCAATACTAAAATTATTAGTACACTCAGAATAATTTAGTTTTCAATCAAAACGATTCTGCTTGATATTTGCCCAAAAGGAAATAGTTTTAATTCAAAAGGAATATATCGTTTTCAGACCAATCGTTTTCATTCAAAACGAATTTCGTATTAACTGAAAATTATGATATTTTTCCTTCAAAATATTATAATTTTTAATCAAAACGTTTCATTTTCATTTAAAATGATTCGTATTCAATCAAACTGATTCTCATCAAAAGGATATCGATTTTGATTTAAAATTAAATTTTTCTCAGTGTAATCCGTTCATGGTATCGAAATTTCTCTCTCACAATTAATTTTCATCGAGATGATAACTGTATAAATCGTGAGGCATTTTGCAAAAATGTAATATCCCGAGGCAAAATTTTTTTATGCTCAAAAAGGCCTCAATTATGACGATATGAACCTCAAAATGTACTCCTTCGGTGCATCTTTTTCCATTTCCAGCCCAAAGGAGGATACTTTGAGGTTTTATT
>JABFQA010000981.1:0-15724 GCA_022817065.1 Probaryconus sp. ZL-2020 | reverse complement strand
TTATTTTCGTTGGTAACGTTTTCGAAAGAACTTCGTCTTGGCAGTGATGTCGCGTTTAAACACGGATAAAAACATGCAAAAAGGGATACGGGGGAATGGGAGGGGGGGGGAGGTTATTTAGTCGTAGAAGTCGTGTCAGGACGAGCCATTGCGGTGCTTCTTCGGTTTGGTTTTCGCGACGTCGGGCTCGTCCTCGCTGCGCCTGCGCTTTTCCTTGAGCTGCTTCTCCATCGCCAGCATCGTGATCATTTTCTTATGCGAGTCGCCGACGATCCAACCGTGCTGCTCCTGGCGATCGTCTTCCTCTTCCTCGACCACGGAGACCATCTCCGGCGGCTCCTCTTCGTCACTGGATGAAGACCAATAATAGAGCTGGTTGACAGCAGCGCGTTTACGTCGACCAATGGCTACGCCCACGCCTTCTTCAACTTTGTTCCAATACTTGGTGGTACTTAACTCTTCGTCGTCAGACTCTCGCTTGCCTGTCGAATGACGTCGCTCCTTCTCCTTCGGGGTTAACGACGAACGTGGTTTTGATCTAAAAAAAAAACAAAGTATAATTTTCATTACACAATGCAACATTTATATTTTGTCAATCAATTTAATTAATATCTCACTTTTCAGCAGCATCCAAAATAGGCTTCTTCTTTTCCTTCGGCACCACTTTTCGACTCCCTTTAGAACCCTTTTTATTATCCTCCTTCGTATCCTTTGGCGTGACCTTTTGCACTTGTTCGATCCTCCTTTCGTCAGACTCTATCTCTTTCTCCTCTTTCTCTTTCTCATCCTTGACCTCTCCGTCTTGTTCCTTTTTCTTCTTAATGTCCCTCAAAATCATTTCCTCGATCGCCTTCTGTTCGTTGGCGAATCTCTTCTCCCTTTGCTTCTCCAGGTATCTCTCTTTCCTCGTCTCCTTGGACTCTCTCTTTTGCCTCCTCGAGGACTTCTCACCGTCCTTACGCACGGGCTTTTCATGTCTGTCCAAAAATTCATCGTCGGAGCTACTGATCTCCGCCAATAGACCTTGTTTACCGATCGCGCATTTTCTCTGTCTACGGCTTGTCTGGATATCCTCGAGGATCCTCTTTTGTTCCTCTTCCAATTTCTTTAGCTGTTGCTGCTGTTTTCGTTTCTTTGATTCCTGGACTTTGCGACTCAAGAACACGTGCAAAGGAAGATTGTCTGACTTGACTTCCGGCTTTTCGTTGGTGCTCAGCTTTTCTGGCAAGTGACTCGTTTCGTCGTCATCGTCCTCGTCTTCGGATGGCTCTGGAGATGGTTCTGGAGCTGGCGAAGGAATTGGGCTTTCATCTTTATTTATGGTTATTGATTTTGCATCAGCGATGATAGATTCAGGTGAAACTGACTTCTTTGGAGATTCCGCTCTTTCTGTGAATCGAAAAAAAAAAAATTATATTTAGTTTACAATTCATAAATTAATTACATTGCAAAAAGAATAATTAATTACCTTGTTCTTGGCTTTCGTTATCCAGCTCTTCGTTGTCTTCCTTTTTCTTCTCATTATCTTCAACATCAGACTCTTCAGTAGAACTGTCTTCTCTGTACAAATCATCCAAATCGTATCCCCTCGAATAAGACAATTCATCTCCATCGTAATCGCTGTTCTTTTCATCGTCTACGTCATCTTCTTCTTTCTTCTCATCAATGACCAAAGGATGATCCGACATGTCTGACTCAGATTTCTTCAGATCAGCTTCCTTCAAACTGTGCCAATGGTCTTCGCCCTCTTCCTCAACTTTCTTCTCTTCCTTATCGTCATTAATCAACTGATTATCAAATTCACTTTCATTTACAATTGGACTACTTCTAATTTTATCAATTTCACTATTTTCCATTTGTTTGCTATCAGATATTAAATTTTCCCTAACTTCAAATTCACTATCAGACGAAGTCGAGAGCTCCGCGAAAAGGTTCTGTTTGCCTTTGGAGCAGGTCCTCTGGCTCTTTGATATTCCCACGCCGACGTCCTCTGCTTTCACAGCTGTAACAAATTCGTCAGAACTGTCGTTCTCGTACCAAGAATTCCTGGTCTTCTTTTTCAAATTCTTCTGTTTCTTTTTGGACCTGAAAATTTAATCAAATCAAATAACGTAATCATCAAAATGTACATAAAAATAAATATGGCTTTAAATATTTCGAGATACAAACCTCGAGTGCTTATTCTGCGCCTCTAAATTCTTCTTCTGTTTGTTATTCCTATCCTCAGAATCACCTTCGATCGCGCTCTCCTCCTCCTTTCTGTTCTCAGGCTGGAAACTCTTAAGCGCCCCCTTCGTCTTTGGCGCAAATTTCTCCGTCAAATCCTCGACCATGTTATTCATGTCCTTGATTTTCAATGGATTCCCAGCCTCTGCTTTATTCCTATAAGACAAAACCGAGGAAAAGGACGTGCAAAATTGACTGTCCTCGTCGTCGAAATCATAAACGTCCTTCTCTTTTTGGGCCGCAGAATCTTCGTCGTCCCTTTTCTCGTATACGTCACCACGTTTTCCGTCGATGTCTCGTTTATGGACGTCACGACGTTTCTTTTTCTCCACCAAACCACCACGTTGACTGTTTCTAATCAACGGAAAGTCATTCCGTTTCTTAGCCTTCTTTGACTTTTTTGGTGACTTGACATCGGACTGAGGCACTTTGACTGGGGATTTTGTGAGGGACTTTTCCGACTGTTTACGATCGTTCATTTCCTTCTTACGTTCGAACAACTCTTTGATGGGATTACGGATCTTTTTGTGAGTGACTTCTTTGACGCCGTTAACCATGTCTGGGTTTAAAATGGATTTTCGTACGATGGAATTTGATTTCGGTGGACTGGATGAAAGGAGTTTAGTAGTGGCTGGCATCGAGGTTGGTGCTCTGGCACACGCCAGTTCTGCTAACACTTTCATTGGGTTGGAACCACTGGAATTTAAATAATTATTATATGATCTTCAATTTTTTCTAAAATTAATATTACAAAATAAAAAGGTACAATAATTTTTCAGATACTAACTTATGATCGTGTTTGCTGTTACTGTGCAATAAATTAGAAATAGCTTTGTCCAAAGACAATCCTCCTCCTGAAATCTTATTGCTCTTAAATCCAGAGTCCAGAATTTTCCTGTTGTTCCTTTCGTCCTCGTGAATTCCGTTCGATGTGTTTAATTGGTGATGCGTAAATCTGGAATGCTGTCGAACATTTTCTTCGTAATCATTTGTTTTGTGGTCTAAATCTGAACTCTTCTGGCCGAAAGTACTGGCGAGCAAATTCTCGCTCTCGCGCATTCTCTGTTGGATCATATCTCGTAGCTTGTTGTTGTGCTCGAAAGCAACGTCAAGACTGTCCTCGTAACTGATGTTATCTATCCGAGAAATGTCTGGACTTGCTGATCTACTGGTTTGTTCGCTGTTTGTATTCTGACGACGTTTTTCGTATTCTTGTTCACGAGTGCTGTACATTTCTTCGCCCAGAAGCTAGAAAAGAAAAGGAAAATAAGTACCTTGAAGACATAAAGTTTTTCTTTTTCTGAGAAAAAAAAAAAAGATTACTTTTAAGATTCAGTTATAAAATATCAATTTGCACCTTCAAAATTAATTTATATTGCTCTGTAGACAAATAATTAATTTTACAAAAAATTTAAATGAATGAAGATAACAAGCAAGAGACAATCCCTAATTAAAAAGTTACATGAACCCTCGAAAAGTCACCTGATTAACAGATTCCAATAAACTGCCCAAACTATTCTGACTCTCTACGTCACGCCACCTGTCCTTCCTTCCACCAAAGATCTGCGTCTGTTCCTCACGTCTGTGGTAGCCATCCGAATGGTCTAACTTAATTTTCTTAGCTCCTCTAAGTTCCTTCTCAGAAGTGGCTTTCAATCTGGAACAACATTCCACAAACAGCTCTTCGTCGAAATTCAATCCTCTTCCTTGTCTGGACTTATGCTGGCTCGTCATTTCGATCTCCTGGGGCACGTCCAACGCATTATCCTCGATAGCATCTGTGGGAGCAATGGTCACGACCTCTATCCTCGCGTCGTAACCACCAGGTGGTGATCTTATCACCACTTTATCCCCAGAAAATTCATTACTAAAACATTTCTTCTGCGAACTTTCTTCATTCTCGTTTTCCAAGTGATTTTCATTTATACTGGAGTGTATTTCATTAGAAGAACTTCCCACAGAACTGTCCAAAGTATTGTAAGCAAAAATGGGTGACATTCTCCTGCATGACATGTTCTCGTCGTCGTCGTCGTCGTCGTCTTCGTCCTCGTTTTCTGAAGGCTTCGGTGAAGATTGGAAAACATTGTAAGTTTTTGAGAATGGAAGGTCTTCTTCGATTTTCGCAGGTTCTTTTTCGATGTAGGTCTCTATGTCTTTTTCTTGTTTATCTTCTTTTACCTTTCTTTTCTGTTTTGATTTGTTGACATCTTTGCTGTTTTGAATGTCTTCGAATGTTACAGGTTCAAATCTTTTGTTTCTTAATTTGTCATCTTCAAAGGGCACTGGCGACTCATCCTCAAATGCTCTGAAAGATATTAATTTTATAAATATACTGAAATAATTTTGAGACCTTTAATTGGAAAGAAAATATTTTGAAATTCAACTACTTGCCTGGAAATTCGTTCCTCTGCTCGTTTTTTACTCTGACGACATCTGCTAGTAATATCCATCAAATTGTTATCCAAACCCTGACCACAAACGTCGCTCTTTTTGCTCTTCTTTGGATCCTTCTCCAAAAATTCTTTATCATTTGATTTTCTCTTTCGGTCCTTTTCTTTAGTCACCTCTTTATTTTCCTCCGAAAGAAGTTCTTCATTCTCTGATTTACTCTCCCAATCCTCTAACACTTCCTTTGCCTTATCACCGCCAAAGACTCTTCCAAAAACTGACGTCACGATCTTCCTCTTGCTGTCTTCTGTGTCACTGCAGTCACTGGTTTCTTTCTTCTTGGATGCCTTGGTTTTCAATTTCTTACGTCCCTTTTGCAATTTCTTTTGGCCAAAATTATCTGCATCAATTTCTCCTTCAATTTTTTTCTCTATCTCTACTTCCGATTGCTTGTTATTAGTTTCCATGCTTAATTCAGGGTCGTCTATGATTTTTTGAATATCTGCAGACATGTTTGTGTTGAGGGAATTTTCATCGCTGTCAAATTCTGTGGCAATAGAAGTGTTGTGCAAATCATCCTGAGAACCGACTGTTGAAATTTTCGATCTTTCGTCCAGGTCTAAAAATTGATCGGACACAATTTCTGAAATGACTACTTCTTTTGGAATTACTTCGTCTTTCTGAACTTCAAATTCAGGTGGTGCAACAGTTGAATTGGTATCATTTGCAGTTTCAATGTTTTTTGATTTTTTCCTGGGCCTTCCTCGTCTTCCAGATGGTTTCTTCAAATCCAAATCCAAAGATAAATTCTCACCACTCTCGTTTAACTTTGAACTCTTTCTAGATTTCGAAGACCTTTTCTCTTTGCTTTTAAGCAATTCTAATGATTCGTCTATCAAAACAGACAATTGAGATTCTTCTTTGTCTTCTAAAGCATTTGTTAATTTACTACTCCTTTCCAGATCGTTGTCCTCGAATGAAAAGTCTTCAAAATCGTTATCAAATTCTTTATAACTTTGATGATAAACTCTGCGTTTAGGCCTTGAATTTTCCATTATCTTTTCCTCGGGATTTACTTTTGTTTCTTCATTTGCTTGTTCACTTTTAGCATTTTCTTCGAAATTTTTACTTAACAATTGTTCTTCGTCTTTTGCTTTCTCTAAAATAATGTTATTTTTTTCAGTTTTGTGACTAAAGTCGATTTCTGTTTCTCCAATAGAGCTGTTCAAGCTGAACAAACTGTCATCTAATTTCGACTTTGGAGAATTTAATTCCAAATGTTCTTCAGCCAGATTTCTCTTTTTCTTCTGATTTTCTTTCGATTTTTTTCGGCCCTTCTTTTGGGGTTTCTGGATTGGAGTTGAAGTTAGTTCCCCCACGAGAGGAGTAGACGAGGCGTTGGTTAAAACATATTCCTCGTGAGACATATTTTCTGTGATCTTACAAATTTCTTCATCCAATAAATCATCTTCTAAACTTTGGGCTAACTTGACTGGCTTGATTGGTTCGTTTGAGAGAGAAATAAGAGAACTACTTTCCAAAGATAAATTTTCAGGAACTGATGATATATTTTCCAAAGGCTCTGCAGAATATTTCATGGAATTATCGAAGCATTCCGACAGGAAATCCTGCTTTTCCAAATGGTCCTGTAAAAATAGACAAAAAAATGAGTTTGTTTGAAGCACTAAAAAAATTATTTAAATTTAATAAAAGAGTCTTATTTTTATTCTTTTATACTTACTTCATTTTCCTTTTCTGTATTGACATCGTCCTTATCAATCTGCTGTGAGTTCTTCATTAAATGCACGTGATGAGATTGCGATTGATTGTGTTTCTTGAGTGAACTTTTTCTCGTGAAACTTGTGGCGCAAACGTCACAGAAGAATTTGGCAGCTTCTTTGGTCAATTTCTTCTTTTTCTCCACGATCAAAATTTCACCACTATTCGTATGAACGACAGCAAAACTGCCAGCCCTTTTATTCGGTGTCTGGAATTCGTCAGTTCCTGTATTCTCTACATCTAAAACCTTTCCAGTATCTTCCTTCTCCGTTTCATTATTTTCACTCAAATGTTCATTAATTCCTGAAATGTCATTCTTTTCATTGGCTCCAATTTCTAACTCAGGAATCATTTCGGTGCCTTGTAAAATTTCCTCCAAAGTGATGTTGCTGTCAATGGTATCTTTTTGCTTCGATCTCTTTCGTTTTGGTGACACTTTTGCTGAGTCATTATCGTCTTTTGGAAAATCCTCTGATTTTTTCTTTAAGAGCCTTTTCTTTTTCAAGCCTTCTGGAATTAGAGGGAATTTAACAATCAATGGAGATTCCTTTGGAACTTCTGCTGAATCTGAAAGATTGTTTGTAATGCTCTGATCTTGACTTTCATTGGTTGGGGAAAGATTTAAATGTTCGTCAACCAAAGATTTCTTTTTTGAAGAATTCCTCTTTTTCTTTGGCGTTTCTGTTTCTTGGATTTCCGAAGTTTCCAAAATTGAACTTACTTCTTTTTCAATTTCTTTAAGAGTTTGATTCTCTGATGTATTTGTAGTTTCAGCATAAATGTTATTTAAATCTAAATGCTCGTCGATCATTAATTTTTTCTTAGACGATGATTTCTTCTTTTTCTCTGAATTTGGAATTAAAGATGTATTTGAAACTGAATTGAGATCTAATTTTTCTGAAACTGTATCTTCTACGATTTCATTCTCAACTTGATTTTCTGAAGATATTTCTTTGAAATTGGTAACGCCAAAATCATCTTCAACTGAAACCTTTGAAAACGACAAACTTAAATCGTGGTTATCAGTGCCATTTGGAATTTCATTTTCAAAAGGAAGATTCAAATGTTCTTCAATCAGAGACTTTTTCTTGGAAGGACTTTTCTTCTTTCTTGTAGTTCCGTCTTCTTTTGAAATCTCTTTAGGAATTTCATTTTTCTCCAGATTTGACAAAACTGAATCTATTGTATTCTCGACTAAATTTTCAGAATCCTCAAGAGAAATCTTCTTTTTTGAATTACTTCGTTTTTTCTTCGGCGTTTCTAGTTCAGAAGAGTCATTCAATTTGATCGCGCTATCAGAAACATTTAAAACAGTGTCAATTGTATTTGCAGAAATTTGACTTTCCAATAAATCATCCACAGATTTTCTTGAAGAACTTCGTTTCTTTTTAGTAATTTCTGTCTTTGCTATTTTCAAAATTAAATCTTTTTCTTTCAAAAGATCTGAACTTTTCTCAATTACCTCTGGTTCTATTATTTTGGGCAACAAATCATCCTGTTTTAAAATTTCCGGAATTTGGGAGCTTGCAAATTCACAGGCAGCATCTATTTCCACTGATTTTTCAAGATCGTTTTCTTTCAAAGATTTCTTTTTCGAAGAACGTTTTCTTTTTGGAGTTTCTGGTTCTGAATTGATCAAAGTCGAGTCTTTAAAAGATTCCAAGATTGTTTCATTTTCTACTGATGTTTTCAAATTTACAGGATCTTCAGTGATTGGAATCTCAGGAATTTGCTTTTCTTTTACTGGAATGTCTTCATTTTTTGGATCCAATGTTCCAGAGTCATCTGGATCTTTACTTTCCATGATATTTTCAGTAACTGGTCCAAGATCCAAGTGTTCCTCGAGCAAAGACTTTTTCTTAGAATTCTTCTTTTTCTTTGAAACCTCTACATCAGCAATCCATGGAATTTTCAAGGCTGAAATCTTTTCTTCTGGAATGTTTTTAATTTGTAAATCTGAAATTCCGTTGTCATTGTCCACATTTTGATTCGCTTCTGAAATAGAGACCTCTGCTGTTCTGATCTCTGTAACATCCTCTGAAATTTTAGCACTTTCTGTATCGAAAACAGCAATTTCTGGTAAATTTTCAACAGAAACTTGTTGGAAATGTTCGTCCATCAGAGATTTCTTCTTTGGGCCTCTCTTTTTCTTTTGCTGGATTTCTAGCACAGGAATTTTCACAACCAAATCATCCACTTTAGGAACAATATTTTCTCCGGAACTTTCAATTGCATTTTCTATGTATTCAGATAAATCCAAATGTTCTTCAGCCAAAGACATTATCCTCGGGGAATTCCTCTTTTTCAAAACTTCTGGTTGCACTTTTAAATGTTCTTCTTTTAAGACAACCTGTGAATTTAAAATCTCAGAACCATTGCCATCTGAAGTTTGATTTTCTTCATTCTGTACCTTTTTCTTTGGAGCTCCTCTTCTTCTTTTGGGCGTTTTTATTTGAGGACTTAATACTGTTTTTAAAACAATTTCTTCCAAAATACTTTCATCTTTCGTTTGGGAGTCTGTAATTTCCAGAGATTCTGACAAATCCGTATGTTCGTCCAACAAAGACTTATTTTTCACTGATCTTCTTCGTTTGGTTGTTTCATGTTCGAGTTCGACATTAACACTGTCTAAAGATTGTTTTTCCAATTCTTGAATCTCTGGATTTTGAAGATCAGGTGTTGACAAAGGTAAGCTCTCTGATGATTTTTGTATGCCATTTGGAAGGTCGAGAAGATTCAATTCTATGTTACTCAAAGACATTTTCTTAGAACCCCTTTTTTTCTTATTCTTTATTTCATTTTGAGGAATTTCTGGAATTTCTTCTTTCGTCCTTTCAGAATCATCCACTGCATCAATTGCATCTGGAACTAAATTCTCAGAACTACTCAACAAGTCTAAAGATTTCTTCTTTGGCCCTCTCTTTTTCTTTTCGTTGACAATTGGTAGTATTTCTGTCGAATTCTGTTCTTCTTTTTTAGTTTCCTCCGCAGCAACATTCTCTGTAACCAATGGTTCGCAGGACAAATCCAAATGTTCAGTGACAAGAGATTGTTTCTTTGCAGGACCTCTTCGTTTCTTCGTCTCTTTGACACTGTCATCCTTGTTCTCGGTAACAAATAACTTTTCTATAGAATTTTCGACGTCGGAACAGGAATTATCTAAATCCAATGATTTTTTCTTGACGGGTCCTCTTTTGCTTTTAACATCCTTCACAGCCAATGTTTCTTTCACCTCATCAATTTTATCATTATCCTCTTTATCCGTAATACTACAGTCAGAAATGGAATCTTCAAAAACATCTAAACTCTCCTTCAGGACTTTCTTTCTCGGAGCTCCCTTTTTCTTTTTTGTTTCAGCTGGAACCTTAAAAACATCAGATTTACCAACGTCCTTTTCGTTTGTAAAAACAGATTCACTTGTAACTTCCGGTTTCTCATTTTCCCGAAGATTCAAATGTTCTTCAACTAAAGATTTCTTTTTTGGGCCACGTTTCTTCGGTTCCACATTTTCCTCCTTTTTCTTCCGTCCCACTTTTTTCGGAACTATAACATCTTGCACAACGACAGATTCAGTTGTTTCATTTTCTAAAACCGACGGCGGCGATTTTAATTCCAAATGTTCATCGAAAAGCGTCTTTTTTGGTCTGCCTTTACCCCCACTTTTTCTCCTGTTCATCACAACTTCTTCCGATTTTGATTCGACACTTTGATTAAGATTTGATTCTCCTTCTGTTTCGATTTTAGGAGCTTCGCAAGTTGGTCCACTTTCCGTATCGCTTTTGATTTTTTTTGCTTCCGAGATTTCAAGATCGCATTCGTCTTGGCCTTCGGTTGATTTCCTTTTGCCGAGCTTTACTTTAGCTTCTTGGTAATTTTTAACGCTCTCGTTTGATTGGTCAATCAAGCTCATTATGTCCGCCAACTGGATTTCGTCTTGTGGTTCTTCTGCAGGCTCTTCTTCGGGGGATGTTTTCCTTTTGGATTTAGCGGAACTTGTGCCTTCAGACGGTCGTTTCGTCGACTTCCTTCTATTGATTTCTCTGTTTTCTTTTGCGTTTGTTTCCTGAGAAATGTCTTTACTTTTTTCAACAACAACATCCTCTGTTTTATCACTCTTTATTGCAACATTCTTAATGTCCTCGGTTTTTAAATCACATTCAATTCTTTCTGTTATTTTCTGCTCGTCATTAATTGCATTATTTGAATCGAGTAAATTAGGAATTTCACTTTCAAGCTGGGCGTCTTTCTGTTTCGCGATCTTCGAAACGATTTTTTCCAAAAAGGAACCTTTGCCTTTAGGTTTTCTACGAGAAAGATCAAGGATAATATCATTCGTCTGTGCAGGTGGTTCTGAACTGGGTGGTTTTGGAGAATTTTCAACTTTGAGTACAACAGAGGTAACTTCGTTGGCAGCAGTACTTTCCGTGACTTTTAATTGTTCCGAATTGTTTGACTGTTCATCAGATTTTGCGTTGTCTGAGGTATTTTCGGAAGCATTTTGCAGTTGGCATTCCTCAGAAATTTTTGGTTGATCATTTGTTTCAATTACAGATTCCATGCTTGCGCCATCCACGCTGGTTTGTACAGTAAATACAACACTCTCCTGAGCTTCGATGGGAATGTTGACACCTTCTGTTAAAATTCCAATCACGCTGCTCAAGGATCTGAAAAACAGAATATTTTTATTATTAAGAATTATAAAAAAAAAAAAAAAAACGTGCTTTGAAATATAATTTTGCAACAAATCAAATTGGTTCATTACCGTTTAGATGCTCTTTCCCTTTTTTGACCCTTCGCTTTCTTAGGCCTCAAGATCTTGGGCTTCAAAACACTAGTAGGCAACTCCGAAGAATTTTCTTTGCCACTGTCAACGTTGGAACTGCAAGATTCTTGTTGCAAATTTTCAACGCTTAAATTTCCCAGTGCCACTTGGTTCTGTTTGCTCAGAAGTCCTTCATCTTCCTTTTCAGTGACTTCATCGACGCCATTAACAACAATATTCTTCGCTTTTGTTTCGTCTTCAATTTCAGTTACATTTTTACTCTTCCCCCTCCTGCCAGGTTTCACACTACTATCATTTACAATCTCTTTTTCTTCGCTCGTTTCGTCCTTTATTTTCTCTGAGACGTCAACAATGTTATTCTCGTCCTCTTCGTTCTTCTTTTCGACGTTCCTCAATGATTTCCTAACTCTTTGTACAATCTCTTTTCCATTTTGTCCGATTTTTTCTTTACGAGTTACTTTTTTGGTTCCTTTTGAAATTGATTTTGCGATGTCTTCCATAGATTTTATTTTCTTCATCTCATCTTCTTTCTTCTGTGCAATTCCCACGCTCGAATCCAAAGATCTTCGCGTTCTGGTGGCAACTTTGTTTTTTGCGGTTACTTTTAATTTTGACTTTTTTGGCTTTTCTACTTGAGACTCGATTTTCGGCAACTTATCAGTAATGTCTTCAACATTTTCACTCAAATTCTCGGACTTTTTAGCACTTCTGGATGAAGATCTTGGAACTTTTGGCTCAGGAGAAAGAATCGGCAATTCAACGAAAGATTTATCAAGATTTTGTTCTTTGTCTTGAAAAACTGGTTCCAATTTTGGCATCTCAATGGGACGAGACATTTTTCTTGGCGGCTTCACTTCGGATTTCTGGAGGATCCTGCGACGTGTTTTTGTCACAAAATTCGGTCCTCTGGTTCTCTTTCCCGTTTCAGTTGCGTTCTTACGTTTACTCGCGAATTTACCGTCGTTCGACCTGGGTTGAGATTTTGCCTTTATCGATGCTTGTATTATAAATTGCTTTTTACGCACAGAAGATATTTTCGAGTCTAAGTTCGTCGACTTGGATGCAGATTTCACTGGGGAATTTCCTGTAAAGTTAAATTCGCGATAAATTAATTCACAAGAATACACTTTAAGAAAACCAAAAAAAAAAAAAAATAAAAGGAAATTGAATAAATTTTCTTTTGTTACCTTTGTGTCTTAAAGCAGTTAATCTCCCTTGCTTTTCAGCCCTTCGCATCGCTGCTTCTTTAATCTTCAAATTCCTCCTCGTGGCCAACACTCGAACACCCTTAGCCACTTTTGTCGAAGCGACGTCGCTTTTCTTTGTCGCTCCAAGATTGTCACTTTTCATTTCTTGAACAATTTTCGTCGTCCTGGTCTTTTTCTCTTCGGACTGATCCTCAACTTTCGAAACCTTTTCGACGTTTTCTGAATTTGTTCCTGAGTTTGTTGTCGCTGTTGGTTGTTCCATTGGCGTCTCACTAGATTTATCCGCTTGGTTCTTTTTGCGTTGTTGCATCGCCTCTTCATTTTGAAGCACTTGTTTCTTGAGGGCCCCTTTTTTGCGAGTTAATTTTTTTTTGGTCGAATTGTCAGAAACCAAATGAGGTCTTGTTTTTGTCTGCACCTGAATATAAAATTAAACATTGCAACATTAAAGGGCTTCAGAAAACAATGGTAATTTAAATAAAAAAATGTTTCCTTAATTCATGAAACGGTTATGAATTAAAATGCGATTAACATGATAATGTCGTTAAGATAATTTCATTTGGAATACGAGTATAAATTTAACACAATGATAAATTAAGCAAAATAAAATTATACAAAGCACTGCAGTTGCGTCCAGAAATGAAATTCTCATTCCCTTAATGCAATACACAGTTACATTCAAGCTACGAAATTCACGTAAGCTGATCGATATTTCACTGAAACCCATATATTGCCTGTTATTCACGAGACAACATTGCAAATATTTTACGCAATCTTTAACGAAAATAACAGAAAAATGTGATTTTATAAATTACAAAACAAAATTAAATTTATTTCAAAACATTATATCAATTTCTAGATAACTTATAGTAAAAAAAAAAAAAAATAATCAATTATGAATTTACACCGCTAAAAATCATTTTTAATTCTTTAAATTTTGTTAAACACTTTATACAAAACTTATTTTGTTGAATAACAAAAAAAAAAAAATTAATTGTTGAATATCTCAAAAATGTTTTCTACTGAAATATTTAACATTTCTTCTCAGGGTTGGGGAAATTTGAACAACCCTGGGCAATATAAATTCTCTATTCCGCTGAGCACAAAGCAAATATCTCCTTATCATTATCGCGTTCCTAACATTATCGTCTTTCGACCTTTTCACAGCGTCGATTCGGGTCGCGCTGCTAAGCGATCGCTGCGTTTGCGAATTGACCCGAACTTGTTAATGACCAAATGAAATTTAGACAACCGTCGCCGTCGGTGCAACAACGTCCGGTCCGATATCCAACTTCGATCCCAATTTAAATTGCTCGTATTTGTTAATTCAATATTTGCACAACGCTTGACACCGCTCTCCTTATCAGTCTATATCATTTTTAGTAGTAGATTCGCGATAAAAGGATACAAACAAAATATCACGATAAAAAAAGGTTCAAACAAATATTATCTAGTTTCATTTTATATTTTGTTTCTATTTTACATGAGCTATTGTCTTCTTAGAAAATACATGTCTGAAATTCTTATCAATGAAGTCATCGAAATTATTTTTTTGCAAAATTTTTATCAAAGTTAGTTTCTGCAATTTCTTTTGTTAAAGATGATGTTAAATTTTATAAATACTTCACTAAAGTTAGGTTTTGCAAATACTCTAGTGAAGGTAGTTTTTGCAATTTGTTAACTGAAGATCAATAATACAGATTTTTGCAATTATTCGATGAATAAATCGATGAGAACTTCAAAGACATTATTTATCTTTCAAAACAACTTACACTTCGTAAACGACCCTGAGTCCTTGCAACGCTGTCCTGCAGAACTTTGCGACTGGTCCTTTTCGCAGGTAAATTCGCGAGCATTTTCTGTATGCTCTCGCCTGAAAAAAAAAAAAGAAAAATATCATTAACGATCCTTTAAGAAACCAAACGGATTTGTGCAAATTTTCACATGATTCGCAAATCCAAAATTACCACACCTGTTAATTTCAGAGCTTAATGAAATTATACCAAATGGCAAATCTTGAAATTTTATTCCTTTATTTTTTTTTTTGGTTTTTAAAATAAAAAGAAAAAAAAAAAAACAATTCTTACGATCACTAGGCCGAACTCTGGGCCCGGCCGGTGCCTTTTCTTTGGGAGTGGTGACTCGCGGCTGTGTCTGGGAATTCTGAATGTTCCTCTTCATGCCCCTTTGCCGGCGCCTTCGACTGCGACTGCCGAATGGTCGCCACTTGCACTTCTTCTTGCCGTTCCCGAACAAGCCAAGCAACCAAGCTTGGTCACCGCCGCACTCCAGCATGTGTCGATGAAGCTCCGCCAGGGTGTTGCAATTCTTCGTGCACTTGGTGCAGATCTTCTCCGGCAGCGTGGCGTTCCTCGCCTTTGCCGTCGGCACGCTGCGTCCCGGCAGAAACAGATGCTTGTACAATTCCCTTTGGTCGCCCGAAAATTCGAAATGCGAGCACCAGACGTTCGGATGAGACGAGGATTTGTGTTCCTCCATTTCTTTTAACGTTATCTGGAATAAAAGAATCGTGCGAATGTCTTAACTTCATTTTGTAATGATTACAAAAAGTGGATACGTTCTCAGCAAACGAAAACAGATCGGAAAAAATGATTCTTTATTAATCTCGGTTCTTAAAATGTTTCTACAGATTGAAAATGTTCTTTTAAAAAAAAGTATAATCATCTTTCTTAAAGAAGAATAAAAGTATTCATCAAACATTAAAAGTCCCAAAGATTCCGAAAATCCATGAAAAGTTCCAAAATTCTTCATAAATTTCATACCATTTTTTGTAAATTCAAATTTGCAACATTTTATTTGTAATAACAGATAGAGTCGTTTTTATATGTTCAATATTTCATACCATATTCAAATGTTAATTTAATTAGAACGCATTAAAAATTTCTGGACTGAATCAAGTTTTCCAAGAACCGATATTCATTTGCCATGTTAATATTTTGCAATCTGTCTTCGTTTGCTGGGTTAATTAACTTTTATTGGATTTGCGTATTGATAAAAAATTAATTTTATCAGATTCATTGATTAAATTGAAAAGTGAGCTTGAAATGTTTCCAATGTAATTTGTAACGTAGCTCCATTTTACACGCGTTCGATAGCTCAAGCTTGAATAACGCGAAAACTCGTAACTCGCTAAAATTTGTTGTAATTTGTGTTTTAAGTTCGACTAAATTAAGTCAATATTATGCAAACCAACTTCATTATTCTTTAAGTAAAGCTGCGTATGTAAATTATGCATCCTGTCTTTTTTTTTTTTTTTGAAATCTATATAATTCTACTCGAGATTTCAACTTTAATCCAAACATATCCAGTCAATAAATAC
>JABFQA010000980.1:0-15729 GCA_022817065.1 Probaryconus sp. ZL-2020 | reverse complement strand
CTTTGCGAACCAGTAAAGTTTTTACTGCGGGTCAAAATTATATATTTCATTGTTTGAAATGACGACAGCACGTATATGTGAAGCATTATGTAATGTAATATAACACGGATATTGAAGAAAATATTGTGTCGCGAACAATTTACGTAAAAATATATTTTTAAGCATCATTGAACAAAAATTTTGTTGGTTTATTAATTAATATATTAATTAAACGTCATTTATAATATATAAAAAATTAAAACAACAACAAATTGAATTTTTCCAAAAAAAGTGAAAATTAAAAATCTGCAAATTTTAAAAATAGCCAACGAAGAATACTCGAAATCGCATCATTTATTTTAAGCTTACAAGAAATCTCTCTTAAACTACCGTCACTATACCTTCGTAAAATAAGTGAATTGATCACAACGGAACAACTCGTCCGTCGTTAAAAAATGCATTAAACTCGACATTAAAAAAACAAGGTATTAAATCGAAACCAAACCTACTTGACACGGTAAAATGTTTAATAATCAAAAAAAGAAAAAAGGCAAAAAATGTGGAACGGCCAAATTTAATATTTGCACCTGCCATTAACCGCCTCATTATGCGTTTCGTTCGTGTTTGCTGAAGACGAATGCTAAAGAAATTCTTAAGCACAGGAAAAAAAAAAATTAATCCGCCGGTTTTAAACTTCTTAGTCAAGTATTTGCTGAATAGCATAAATCGCCACTTAACTGCGAAAATAAAATTTGCCAGAAACAGTGATAATACAAAAAGCTTTCCATCCATTTTCTACGGTTTCTGTAATATTACCTGACCGAGGTAATTCGAGGATAAATAAACTAATTTTTCACTCGATTTCTTCTCTTGAATTTCACGAGATTATTAAGACGCGGAAAGGAATTGTTTACCAGGTAGATATTTTTCTTTTGTAAAATGTTCAGTATCTTGCTCAAATTTTACTTGCTAATGTTAAGTCAAGATTTGCAGTTACAATGGCAAAAGTTGTAATCTAACTTTCAACAGAAAAAAGCAATGACCTTTAGATGTCATGGTTTCTTTTTTTATATATATATAAAATTTATGTATATATATACAAAATATATATATATATAAATTTAAAGTAACTAAGAATCTTGACACAAATAAATTATTCTGAGATTGATTAATCCGGTTATATGAAACTTTCTTAGAAGAAAAAAAAAAAGATTTGTTGGGAAAGCTCGGTCATTAATGGAAAAATCTCGTACATGCACGATGAACTTATAAAAAGGTTTACTTTTTTCGCGCACAGGGCCTTCAGCGATTTACTTCAGTTTATTTTCTACGAACAAATGCAGATTATATGTTTTCTTATGCGAAATTTTTGCCAGGAAAAGAAGTATTGTCTTTTGACAAATATCAGTCTGATCAAATATTGATTTTGATCACTGATTTTTAAATTCAGGATAAAATTCTTTTTCTCGAGATATTTTTGTACTGCGAAGTATAAAAATTTTTACAAAACCTTTTTATTGTCGTTACTTATTTTTCGTTAGGAAAATGGTTCTACCGTTACGATTGTATTTTTTCAGAAAAATATCGTAATTTCGATTTTTAATATATTCTCGAAAACAAGTATTAAAAATTAGAAATTGTTAATGTTTTAACATCTATTAAATGTCGTTTAAAACATTTTAGAAAGTTCATTTGAAAGCTGAAGAACGACTTGAAAGAAGAATTAAACAATGCACTAGCACATCTTGAAAACGACACAAACGAATCGTTTTGACACATTTAATTTCAATTATCTTGTTACAAAGTGCTAGGTAAATTCTGTCTCTAAAACAAAGAGCACGAGGATTTTTGTGGTTTAATGGAATTGTTTAAATTGTTGTTCACGTTTATGTGTAAAGTAATTGTAAAAAAATACAATTCATTGTTTATTACGTAAATAAAAAAAATTACCTTAACAGAACTTAAACCTTACGGGAACATTTTAGTAACATATTGAGAATGTTTGAAAGAATGTTATATCAATGTTTTATCTATGTTTGAGAAACTGTAAAAGTTTCAATTCTGCCAGAATAACTTATATGAACAAGAAAAATATCCTTTCAGTTTTTGCATAATATGACTGAGAAACATTTTTTTATTTAAACATGAGATTAAAAGAAAATCTTCAATGTGGAAAAGCAGACGTTTAAAAGAACATACGTACAATTGCAGCTTTACACGTAAAACTGAACAAAGAAGTTGTGCAAATACAAATGTTTTGCTTAGACAAATGTTATGCATGAAGAATTTTTATATTGAGTATTTATATATTACGTTTCATTTCTTTTAGGAATTTTCTATACATTTATTACAAAAATGGAAAAAATATATTTCGAAAAAAATAAGTAACAAAAAGCACACGAAACAGAGTATTTTACTTATTAGAACAAAGAAATTTATTTTCATTCAAAAAGATATTAATTATTTGATAACAAATAAATATTATATAATTGAAAATATTAACATTACAGATTTAATATTGAAAATTGGTTTCCTCTTAATACTTTTGAAAATCAAATAACACCTTTCTGTTTTTATTCAACTCTGAATCATTTTGTTTTACATTTTTTGCTCTGATTCCCAAACCACCACTTAAATAATAATTTGCACAACTATATTTTTCACAACATGTAGTAGACTTATGAAATATTAAAATCTGTTCAATTTATTCAGCTTTTTCTTTTATTTCGAATCATTTCGAAAGATAAATTTTTCATTTCAAGCTGTGTACAGTGTTTTTATAAAGTACAGCAAATACGTATAAACGTTGTTCTTAATCATTATTAAATCTAACAACAAATAAATTGTGACAAGTACTTTTTTAAATTCTATTTCGATAAACAATCACGTTTGATTTTTTTTTTAACTTTATTTTTATCATAGTTTGACTTTTCTTCCCCTATCTATTTATTCCCTGCCTTTAATTCAATATAAATTCAATCATGTTAGCGAAGTTCATCTTGAAATTTTTTCACACATGTTGAGAACTATTCATCTATAAGACGTAAATTGAATTTTCATCATTAGAAGTACAAATCTATTCAGAACAATCCTATATCGTATCAATGCATTGCATTTTCAGAGTTGAGATGATCCAAATGATTATTAATTTAAATCATTCTTTCGATCAAAGTATCAAATTTTCATAATCGAGAAAAAATTTCAGTTATGATTTTTTCGATGAAATCATAAAATTTGTATTAACCCAATATACGAATGACTTTTATATTAAGACGTGACAATTGATGGTCAAAGAACATAATTCTAAACCGATGATTAATCATGAGATAATATCAGTAGCCTATTCATGGTTAGAAGTGGTTATTAAAGTAATATAGCCAATATTGTAGATTCACATCATTCATTACTCTATACAGATCATTGATTAATAACATTAATCTCGACCCCTAACCACCTTTCGTACCGGATTACTTCGCTTGATTAAGAAATTTCCTGGACTACAATTCCCTGTTCCGAGAATTTCATAATCGCGATAAAGACAATCATCATTCACGAGCACAAATTGGAATGTCTTGATCGTACAATTCGTAACATTAAACAACCCACATCGAACCATTTTTCTAACGTTAAATGCGTTTCATTAAAAATGCCAATGTTATGTCCAATAACAAGAGTTTTACAAACTCCTTCAAAAATAGATAAGAATCATTATTACAGGTCATTATAATTACAAAGATTCTCCCGGCTTGCCACACGTGAAACTTTTGGCGATTTATCCCCTCGTTAAAATTTTGGAAAGTCTTACTGAATGTTTTAATGAAGGGATTAAAGTTTTATTTTTTCATTTTAGGACAATTCACCTAAAGCAAGTTTTCCAAAATTTGAACGTTAAGAAAAAATATAAATTATATTATTCTTTAAAGAATTTTTCTGGGATCTTCACTACCAGAAAAAAACTGAATTTGTACAACAAATCGAAATTTGTGTAATTCTTCTGGCTTTTTAATTGTTTAAGAAATTATGTATAATAATATTTTATTTTCATGCACCACATTTTATCCGTTAAATAATAAAAGTAATTTTTACACAATCAACAATTTGATGATCTCATAAAATTCTGTTCTTGTCTGCTGGTGAATATCCCTTAAATGCCTCAATTCCTAACACGCCTTCCTTCCAACTTAATTGAGCTTCCTTCTAACTATCATCCATATCTATCTATCTATCTATCTATCTATCTGTCTATGGAATAACAAAATCCTGCTTCCTCAGCGTTACTTACAGACTCTGTGAAAGAAATCGTGACAACGCCAATTTGCTGATTCGATTGTTCTTAAGACCGTCGAACATGCTTGATGCCGTTATTTCCATCCTCGTACGTCAATCAACTTGGAGCAATTCTAAACGCCTCCTCTATCTAGAATAGTTCTCCAATAATGTCCTCCTTATCCGACTCCAATGCTCCCAAATGTCTTGATCCTTATCCCACCGGAAAAGGAAGAGGAATCTCTTCTTATATCCTACAGTCGAAGCCAACCCTCCAGAATGTCACCACATCTCAATAACTCGGCCGTCACTATTAACCCTCATCTTCCCTTACATGTTTACACCCTCATAGCCCATAAACCGTCTAACGGAAACAATAGTAAAAACGTCACGTGTTGGGGACGACAACAACAGTTCGTTCCTCCCAACTGATGATGTAGAATTTCTTCCCTTATTTCCCTTAATTCACCCCACCATCGCAATCTATTGTTCCTTATTCACCTCGAAGGCACTTTTGCTTCTCTTTATGTAGTTTTGTTCCTTTTTTTTTCTATATTTTTTTCTGTGTATTCACAGTACCGACCTACTTTCCTGCCCAATTCATAGAAGGAAAAAAACTGTATCGGCTACTTTCAAGTGCCGTTCGCTGTATCTTTTTATCATTTTGCGATAGTCGATTGTTTTTTGTTAGTTTTGTTTTTATTTTGTTTTGTTTGTTTTTTTATACTTGCACGTACAGGTAACCTTCCCCTGTACATCCAAGTCAGGCCTTTGTCGTAGATCTACTTCGTTGCATTTCGTTAGCCGCCTTATTTACAGAAACAACAAATCTTAACAAACAACTTTAGAGGCAGCTGTGTATCATCATCAGCAGCAGCAGCAGCAGCAGCAGCAGCAATAACAACGAGAGAGTGGATTTAGCGACTTTAACGATGTGTCGCAACTCGAAAACAACGCACACGTGCGTACGAAATGGTAACAGCAACAATTCAAGTAACAATGGTTAAAAGGCCGCGGTCGTTGTGTCGTTTCCCTTGTCACCGCCAGGTGCTTTCGGGGTCGCAGAGTCAGGTGAACGTTCCGGTGTCGCCTTCGGCCAAGAAAACAATCAATAACCAGAACTGTTGTGATTTCCCTTCACGCACCTAGCCGCTAAACCAGACATGGTCTAGACGACGTCTGCCGATTTCGTATGACCTCTTCTTCCTTTGCCTTCTATCGTCATGCTTATGTAAGTCCCGTCTGACGCGGCGCGTTACGTGCGAATTGTCCGCGGGCGCGAGTCCCTTTCCCCGGTGGTTGTTTCGCTGGTAGAAAAATAGGCACGGCAACGACGACAATCTTCCGTTGGTTGTCGCGGTTCGCATCGGACAGGCACTAGGATCCTGAGCCCTTTTACCGAACGCGCGGAACTCCTACTGTGGTTGACGCTGTGACCTACTCGCACTGCTCTCAGCTGCTTCAACCCTTAGCTCTAGCTGTTCCTCCACCACTTCGTCTCCTTTTCAACCCCACCGAACACTCCTGTCGAATCCCCACCCCTAAAACTCGAGACCAAAAGCAGAAACAGCACCAGCAACCAGCTTTCCCACCCTTTCGCTCGCTCCCTCGCCTCTCGCTTTATCATCTATCTTTATCCAATTCCACCCGCCTCCACCCTTTGCAATATCTTCCTCTCTGTTGCACCCTCCTTTCGTATCCTGATCAGCACGCTTCGCGCATCCACAAACTATTCGTCCTATACCCTTCCATATGTCACGCTCCCTATGACCCCGAAGGCGTCGCACGCTTCATTCTGCGTCCCCCATTTTCGACTGGCCAGAAAATAGAGAGAACGCGGATAATGATTACGCGGGCGCATGTCATGCCGGGAAAGAAAAACAGCATCGATGGCAACCTCCGGTTACACGTTCTGTCATTTCATACCAGTGCAATGCGACCGAACGAAAACCTTTCGGCGGATCATTTCCTAATAATGGCTGGCGTATACTTTTTCGTTTACGCAAGCGCGAGGTACGATTTAGAAAAGGGTGTTGCTGGTTTTGCAATGTTGAAGGAATTATTGCCGCGGGGAGGAATAGGGCTCGGGCGCGTTTTCACGGGGGACGGAGGCGTGTGCAACATAATTCATTCAGAAAACGAATCGTTAAAATTGCGGGAAAGATTGCTTCCCGGTATTGTCTCGATCGTGGTTTTATGATCCAGATCGTTCGGTTAGCGGTGAAATTTTACGCCGGCAGATATTGCTTATGAATAACTTAAGTTCCTTTTTTTTTTTCTCTACTTTGGTGGCAAATGGGTCGTTATAGAATATTTTATATCGTTGTACTTTTATGAGTTAAATATTTCACGTTTGGGGAATTAGGAAGAACAATGAATTGAAGCGTTACGTCACAGGCGCTTTTGATTTACTTTGCTTTCCTTTTAAATACGAAACACGCATGACGTCATGAGAATACATGTGCAGTGAATGTTTGTAACTTAACTGCGCGACAATCTCGAGAGCAATTTAACTTCGGAAAGAAAAAAAAAAAAAGTTTCTTCCAAATTTGTGAAATTTTACGAATGACGAAACAATTTTGTATTGGAGTTGAGATCATTTTTCGTTACGATTATTATCGTAGAATAACGATTGAGTCTACAAAAAAATTATACGATTATGAAACGTATTCTGTAATTGCAACAAGTTTTAGTGTTTATTTTATTTTATATTTGCATTCGTACGAGACGAAAACAATTATTGTTTGAGTAATCTTGGTTAAATAGAAAATTAAAACACGCGGGTGTAATTATGTTACGTACAATTATAAGCAAACAAAAACAGTGCTTGAGCAATGTTTGCTCATTAATATTTTTCTTTTGTTTAGTGAGTTAAATGAATGTGTTTATTCTATGAAATTATGTGCAACGACTTTCCGTTAGTTTCATCTTATCGGAGCTTGGGAAATTACTCTATATTCTATATAATAAAGTCTTATCTATTTTAAATTCTGCCTGTGTCTTTACATAGTAGTAACGCTTAATTGTGATCAGACTGACAATCTACGCTAGAGGGATCTAATCTAAACTGAAAACAAGTTTAATAAAACGAAAAAAAAAAATGTAAATGATAAGAAACTAATGAGACAAACGGAAAAAGCACTCAAATTTGCATAGCAAACAATGTGAAATGATAAAAATGTTTAGGTCTGACCATATTAAAATTGCATCACTACAAAAAATTTATTGTATCACTATTTTTAATTTCAACGCTTTCACCATTCCTCTATTTTCCTAAATGTAACAACTTTTCATTGTTAATATTCATTTCCCAAAAGCAGTGCTTAAAAAGTTTAAAATATTTTGCAATTTAATTTCATTAAATAGTTTCGCTGAGTGTAATTGGTTATTTTGCACAACCTGTATTTATAAAGTTTAATTATGACTAACTTATATTGTCTATATCTTTTTGCAAAATTTTCTGACAGCATAGCAAAAGTTTGCAATAATAATAAAATAAACGTTTTATCATCAAAAGTTGAATAATATTTGAAAGTCTAACGATTACTGACTTAGCAACTCTTTATTTGCGAATAGCTAAAATTAGTCTATTAAATAATAGATGCTAACACTGTATTTATAGAAAATAATGGAAAATCATTCCATATTTCAATGCGTTACATTTGCGAAAAATAGCGGCCATATTTCTAACGTTATCTGTTATTTACTACTTCAGATAATCCTATATTTGTGTATCAGATTATTTCATACAAATAAACAAATAAATAAACGTGTAAATATATAAATAAATGACGATGAAATTAAGACAGTTTTTCACGAGATCATAAAAGTTGGTTATCCCCTTAAATTGAAGGGAAAATTCTTGAGATTTTAAGAACATTATAAAGGATCAGTAAAATAAAGTAATGAATATAAAATGCGGTCATAAATAGAGTTAAATATATCATATATTTAACTCTTCGTTGCATCTAAATTTCCACTTTGTAGATTTACGTTTGTTTTGTGCCTATTAAAAATTATCAAATTAGATTAAATTTTCTGAGATTATCACTTCCTTTTTTGTAGTTTCCATTTCTGTCAAACGATCGATAACGGAAAGCTCTTGTGGAGGATAACCAATCGAAAAAAAGAAAACGGAAAATCAATTACTCCCGTATATTTAAATGCAAATATCAATATAATAATTATGCGAAGAAGGTACGGAAATTGAATTTTGTGCATTCAAATTTATATTCCGATAAAAATAATCATTTGTATACAAATTATGATGAAAGAAGACTTTTAAAAGGATTATAATGTTAATGTTAACAAACTATGTCAAGTGCTTTTTAAAAATGGAATTCATTACCCTGAAATTACACAAAGTCAAATTAAAAATAACCTAATACTTATTTTTATAGTTTTTGATAAAGAGCAATTAATACGACGATACAAATAAGAAGATACAAAAATCTTACTGACTTTGTAATTGGTTGTTATCGAGAAATTGCTTTTAAATCAAGAAATTAATAAGTTTCGTGCGAATGATTTATTGTAACGTCAATTTGTAAAATTTTATACGAATCACAAATCGATATAAAAAAATGTCGAAATTCAATTTGACATTTTTTAATAGGTCTGTGAGCTAAAAATTTCACGTCCTTCAATGAACCCTGAGCGACTGGACAATTTACCCAACGCTTTTAAACAATAATTCATTTATATTCCTAAAACAGCATTTTCTTACATAATCCATCCTGTGACGTCACATATTTCACTAATTCTCCATGGTAACCTTTGATCTCGGCATAATACACTTTCACATTTAATTATACGCTCAAACGTTCGTTAACAAACATCTACATTTAGTATCGTCCGAGACTATTTTGCTTTCTTTTATATCTCAACTCGAAATAATCATTATGCGAAAATTATTAAAAGCAATTAACTCGCTCTATTAGATACAACACGTTTTACTGAAAACACAATTTAAATTGCCGCTCAAATGATAATATTTTTTTAAATCGTACGATAACGATAATAATTATAAACCACAATATAATTTTAGATATTCAATGCTTTATAGAGTAATAAATAATGGATAAACATAATTTTTTTTGAACGGTGGAATAATCTGCTTAGAAACAAGAGGAGTACATGAAATTATTATCCGCTTCCACTTTTTGAAGGTGATTTTTATCATTTATATCCGGTCTTATAAAGCATTTTCACCGTATAAAATATGCGTCGCTAATGGAATATGCATCATGAATAGCAATTTTGTTATAGATTTATGTAAGGGAAAATGTTAATGTTATTAAAATTATTATCTATTTCAATTACATTATTCTTGAATAGATATTTTATGTATCGGGCGTATTTTAAAAATTAAGAGCACAATATTCCAATACATTAAAAATCAATGCATCGAAATAAAAGTCGAAAAATGGAGAAACTTTTCAGACGATCCCGTAAAATGTCGTTTTCCTGTAACTGTCTGACAAAAGTCTGAAATATCTCGAAATAAAAATAATATAAAAAAAATCAGTCATATTTCACGTCATTATTTTGTTTCCCTGTAATTTCTCTTATTTTGTAAAAGCGACAACGCATAAATTTCTAAATGAAATACAACTGAAAGAAGAAGCAGGAATTGAAATGAATACGGTTGATTGAAAACAAACGATTGCAATTGAAGTGGATTTGTCATTATTTAGATAGACTAAGCTATCGCGTACCTCATTTTGCAGAGCTCGAACTGATTTATCTTGGCACATTGAGATAATGCCGCTTTTCATTGGCTGTTTAATTGTGTATAAGTTACTCGTCGTGTATTTGCCACTGTTATTATAATAACAAAAGGAAGCGCCTTCAATGCGAGCGGGGGGCGAAAACTCCGACACAGGGACGCGTCGACATTATCCAGATATAAGTCGTTTAACTCGATATTCTCTGCTTTTAAAAGAATTTTCCGCGCGGTTTGCCAGAACAATTTATTCGTTTCACCCTCGAGCCCTAAAAAATGAGGATTTGAAACGTCCAACTAACAAAAAAAAATATATATATGTACATGTACATGAAGATAAAAAAATGAGCCAAATTACTTTGACGGGGAAAACTTTAATCACTCATACTGTCGTTAATCATTCAAAGCCAATCTGGCATCGTTATAAAGACATTCGATATTTCTCGATTAAAAAAAATTGACGTGTTACATTTTAAACAAGCCAGAGATTTCGCGCAACTTTAACAACGTCGTATCGAATTAAACTGACACAAAAAGTCGTCCATTTTCTTTCAAATGATAATTAAAAATATACTGAGAAATGTTCATATACATATTAATTTATGTATCGACTGATGAGTATAGAAAATTGAAGCCTTGAGTTACTTTCAAATTGCAATGTTAATAAAATTATACAGGATTATTAAAGAAGCAGGGTAATGATGAAAATACTGTGGAAAAGGCCTTTTCCGGATAAAATATTATGACCAATATATTTAACTCGAATGCACGCGAATGGTGAAATTAATCAACGTCCAATTGGTAGGGGAAATAAAGTGTATTCTGTACTGCTGGTTCAAATTAAAAATCAGTCGCCTAAATGAGGTTTACGAAGGGATGAGGAGAAAGGGGAGCAGAGGGTAGGGAGGAGTGTCTGGAATTAAAATATTAGGGATGATCTTGTGGAACGTCATGAATAGTGAAGTCAAACGAAAATATTACAAATCATTCCTAGTGCTCATTAATAACTTTGATTAATTACATTGGAGATGATCGTATGATTCCACAAAAGAAGAGACAATGTAATTCCACGTCATCGTAGATAATCTAAATTAATTTATATTCAAAAGGTAGTTTCGTTAAAGTTGATTATGAAGTCAGTCAATTTACTTCTGTATTCATTTTCCTTTAAATTAATACACTTCATTAAAAAAATAATCGTTTATGGTTATTAATTACTAAAATATATTTCTAAATGATAAGAAATAGCAGTTAAACTTAGCAAAGTCCAGTGTAATTTCTACTGTATCTTGAACTACTTTTTTTCATCTCCATTTCATGTTCATGCTATATATAAAAAAGCAAATGGTCTAAGAGATTTGAAAATGAAAAGAAGTTGAGATTGGGAAAGATATTATGATTTCAGAAGCACCTTGTTAGAATCAAAAGACATTCGTGATGTAATAATGTCGGAGTTGAAATCAGAAGTCAGGTCCCTCGTGTTTAACATGGAGCTATCGTCTATTATGGCACATAATTGCAGAGTTAAATTGAACGCCGCAGATAACGCACAGGCGTCAGATAAAGGCAATTCGCAAACCCAGAAATCGGAGCAACAGTCATACCCCAGGAATATTGCACAAAGAGGGCAAAGAAAAATTTTCCAGCTGAGATGAAAGCTTGTTGGGAAAATTGATTATTATAAAAACAAAATATAAAATCACGGAATTTAATCAAGCTTTCATTATGGAAACTCTGATAAGATAAGAGAGGTGTATCAATTTACGACGTAGAATCGTTGTTCAAGTGGAAATTGAAATCGGATATTGCTACATCCTTGAAAAGGTAACTTGAATTTCTGTATAACAAAATAAAATAAAAGTTATTTTTCTATCAACTGTATCATTTCTATACGAACACTTTATATACACATATATGCTAAAGATGATTTACACCTTTCAAAATTCACATTTCCATTAACTAAAATTTCTCAAATAAAATTTTACTGGTATTTCGAGGATTATCAAACATTACAAGAATGCCGTTTTATTTCAAACGACATTTATGTCGTTTTAAGCTTCAACTTAAATGTTACAACGATTTCAAAAACAATTCCTCCTTATCGCATTATGACTTGTTATAAAAACAGATTCTTAAATATGTCTCGGGGAATTCTTAAACAATGACGTTATTTCCAATGTAACATAACAAAACACCAAAGCATCTTACGAATTTTATTATTCTTCAACTATTTCAGGGTCTCAGGCGTATGTTACATTATCCTACGCGCTGGGAGTATTTCCGCGAATCTTAACGTGAGGAAATGAGATTTTCCAGAGATACTCTAGAATTCCTATCTTAACGATGTTGCGAGATAGTATCTTCAGATCGTAAAATGAATATTCTACTAGCACACATGAAAACTTTTCTGCTGAACTGTATTGAATAATCTCGATGAAGTAACGTTGTGATGAGCAAAACCATCTTTGTAGGAACAGTGCTCTTTGATTTTGCAACGAAAAGATTTCCGACCTACCCGAGCGGAAAGGTGGATGGAAATGGGAAAAAGAGGATGGTAATAAAATGCCTTTATGTTTGATATACAAAATGGTTAAGCTATTGCAACGAAGGAACGCATTGTGTAAATTTAATTGAACGAATAACTCCATCACATCACAATCTTTGGATAATATCTTGAGTTGATTTTGTCAAAAATAATTATTGTGTTACTGAATGAGTTATTGAAAAATGTTCATTTTCTTTTTAACTCTTACAATGATTCCAAAACTTGGTGTTGGACAAATCAATCGACTAATTTTCATTAGATTATAAAGAGATCTAATTTAATCGAATGTTCGCTAAGTGATTATGAGTGTCACGATTATTGGCGATAGTACTTTGTAGAACATAATTTAGCGAGGGTTTTCATTTTCAAGCCGATATCGTCATAAAGCTTAATCCAATGTATGATTGCCAGTCGTTCGGAGCGGAAAGACTAAACTGTTGACCGCGCGAAAACGCCAATAGCCTACATTGTTGTACGAATGAGGTAACAAAATATCAAAAGTTTTGATCGCGTGAAATTCCACAGTTTCCAAGCGTTACCTCGAAATGAATTTCTCTAAACCTCATAGATTTTCTATGCACAAAATATTCATTGTAATCATAAACAGAATATGAATTTCACATTAAATGAACATTTTGCTTTGATACGTAAAGTGTCGATATTATCGCTTCCATTTGAAATCGTAACCATTTATATATGTATGAGGTTCTCATCATTTAATCCTTCGAAAATATTCTACAGAGAATCTCGATTGACACGTATTTTTCGATAAATTAATCGTTGAGAAATTCATAATAAACGTATCATTTATCAACTATTATTACTTTCAAATGCACAACTTTTATTCAATTAATTATTCAATTCATTAACATTTTATATCAAGATAAAATAAAAACGAAAAAATATTTTCTTTTATATACAGATACCATTAATGGAAAGCGATAGGGATAAACGATGAGTTTCAAACAGCGTTAAGTGAAAAATAATGTAAACCGAAAAATACTCTGCGATTATGATACGAATCGGGTTCAGAAAGTTTTCAACAAACGCGCGAATCTGTTGAAAGTCTCATCCTTTTACTGTACCTTCCATTAAGCAGAGGAAGTGCTCGAAAAGATTCTGTTTGACATCTTTTTCCTGATTTGACTATCGCTTTATACATTTTAACGTTTATCTAGAGTTAGTGCAATTGCTAAGTTACTTACTGTTATCAGCACGTCACGAGATTAGCTATAAAAACTCGTGTCCTATTCATGTATACAATAAGTGATGAAGAAGGAATTGAATTTAACATCTTTTTCTTATCTTATAACAATTAACGCTTTGGTGTCGAGATATATTAGACGCGATAATGTTTTTAAATTTATATGTTAATTCTGGGAAATTAAAAATTATTATTTCTGTGTTAAATAATATTTTATATACAAAAAGGAGTGTATAAAAACAATCGAAAAATTAATACATGGTAATGTTAAAGAAATTTCCCCAGGTAATAATTTTTCAGAAAATTGCCCGACACGCTAAACTATTGTTATTAAAGTATTATCTCTTTAAAACCAAAATCTTTTGATCCTCTCAAAGGAAAAAGCTTACGCCCACGCTGTGCTTTCACGATTAAATTATCTGTTTTTTTTTTTATTATTACTTAGAATGTACTCTTTAAATGTTTTTTACTTATATTTGAATATTATGTTCATTGACTATTTAACTGTATTATATATTTAACGTGAATTCGGATTAAGGGAAGTAAAACTTTATTAAACTTAAAAAGTGGTTATTTTTTTCCTTCTTAAAGAATAATTTTCGGTTTAAGAATTTGAAAATTGAAATTATTTATGAATGTTTTATAAAATCTTTTTGAGTATGAAACATAAACTTAAGCTCTGAAGTTAAATTATATTTATATATGCAATTTCTTCGTTTTGCAATTACGTTCTATTCCAAAGTTCTATAAATATGACACAGACGTTCTAATAGAGAAGGACTAAATGTTCGTTTGATCTTGGGGCAGTCATATGGATCATCGTTTGACAACGATGTCCTCAAGACTTCTCAATATCCGATCCAATCAATGCTATCATTACTGGAGAAATCAAACTTAGGGAAATTCGTAGAGAACTTAGTAAGCATATGTTCGATAACTTTGGCCTTGCTTTAAGTAGTCATTCTAAAGTTATACTGCTTTAAAATCCAATGAATTTTTCTGCAATCATCAATTTTATTGTTATCATACTTATCTGCATTAAAAAAAAAAACTGTTTTCTGATTTTAATTTTAAAATATTCTGTTGTACAAAATTCCTGACAAATTTTACGATGTCTTCTTAAGTTGTGCAAATGCGTTGAATGATGATCGTTTGTAAATCATAGTCATATTGGCCATTTACCAATGCAAAAGTATTGGGAATAAAGTTAAAAAGAAATTTCAACGTTGTTTCCTGTAATATTTTGCTTTGCAAACGCAGTAACGGCAAACAGATTCAAACTTATTCGCGTGGTGTCTTTTGAATGCTATTTTTCCAGATTGACAATACAATTAAGGCCACATTTTTAAAATAAAAAAACTTTGAATGTGCTTTAACAGATTATTTTGAATATCGATGTTTTTATGTGCTACAGCAGATTAAAAACTTGAGAAATGATTTTTTATGTGCCAGATTCGGACAGATTAAAAAAGCAAAATCTTCCTATATATATTATAAAATATCTATCTGCTTCAATGCTGTTTCTGAATCTGCCTCAATCTGTTCGCCGATACTGGGAAGTTTAAGTAACTTCCGAACAACATCTAAAAGCAGCTTAACTGGGTGAATTTACTTACGACAGACTACCTCGGTTTTATATATAAAAACCTTTCATACGTTTAACGTGGTGAGATTAAAGTTGCTTGTAATAAATTTTGCAAAAAAAAAGTCATTTATTGATTCCACACGTTGTTTGGTAATTGTCTTTACCATTTTCAAGATTTTATCATTTTCTTTTTAATTTTGAGATATGTTTTCTTTAATTTCTGTACGTTCAAATAACAATTCCACGATTGGATTTTCTTACAAAACATAAATTCTATTCTTCGATAATTTTGTCTGTAAATACACACAGCGTTCAGTTCATTGCAAAATGTTAAAATTACAGTGTGGTTTTATATGAGAAATTCATTATTTACTTAATCCTTTATTTGAAAAGTTTAAATATTATTCATTTGGAAGCTATTTCGA
>JABFQA010000979.1:0-15737 GCA_022817065.1 Probaryconus sp. ZL-2020 | reverse complement strand
AATAAGAAAAAAAAAAAAAAAAAAAAAAAAAATAAGAGAGACGGTGTCATCAGAAAATCCACGACCGGACGCACAAAGGGTACCACTGATGAGGCAAAAAAAGCGCCAGTGATTACCATCGTCGGGGATTTGTTATCATGAAAATTGCCCGGTGGCATTATTTTCCGGCGTATCTGCTAAACGATCTCATGGCGCTCGTAAAAAGTACGCTAATCTTTCAAATAAATTATCTCGTCGGTGCTTCAGTTCGGCTCGTTTTTACCTTCGACGAAATTTCATTAAAAATTGGATGAAAGGAAAAAAAAAAAAAAAAAAAAATACCCCAAAAAATTTGTTCTCCGAACGATGGGCAAAATAAATGCGAAATAATTATGATCAGTGGCGAGTGTCACGTGAGACGTTCCCTTTTTTCTTTTTTTTTTTCGGTCGAATCCCCGAGCGGTGTAATTTCGGCACTCCTTGTCGTCGCGAGAGGATTGACCACGTGAACGTTGAGCTTCTGCCAAAACTGCGTTTAAAATAGCCGCGAGACATGAAATAGAGGAGCGACATCAAGGGTCTCGTTTCCCTTTCAATATATCCTCCGGAGCGAAATTTTCGCAGACGCAACGCTCTTCATAAGTTGAATCGAGACAGGACCACGTGATGCATTGGCAACGCTTTATCATTTTCTTTTTTACAAGCAGAGAAAAAGAATATAATGATTATCATACTTTATAGTAACGAAAACGTAAACGTATGGTAAAATTTACCTTAATTATACTAAAATTTAGCATAAAATCGATAAATTTTACTATAAATAAGGTAAAATTTTACAATACTTTGATAGTAAATACCTGCAAAGTATTTCTTTTTCTACCATAAAGTATGGTAATTTTTATATTCTTTTTTCTCTGCATGTATCTTCTTTTTTTTCTCGTTCAAATAGCATTGAAGTCTATTTTGCAAAATTTTTTTGCAAAACTTTTTTGCAAAACTTTTTTGCAAAACCGATCAACCGATCGTTTGCAATGTTATCGATCGATTAATCATTATTGAATAATTGTCGATCGATTGATCGTTGTTCGATATCGATCAATTAAATCGAACATCGTCTAATCGATTTCAGGACCAGGAATTAATGAGGCTGAATTACAACTCGGCGACATTTGTGTTCGCGTGATTCGCATAAGCGCATGAAAGAACCACAGCGGAATATAAAACACCATTGTCTGAATCATGATTTATGCGACAAGCAAGTTCTGTGATAGATAGTTTGGAAAGTTTGCGCTCGATGATAATAATGATGAAATGTAATTAGCATAACGTGTAATTAACGTAATGCTGCCATTTTTCTCCCTCTTTCCTTTTTGAATTGCTTGCTGATGAATTACTGTAACTGTATAATTTTTTTTTATTTTAATTTTAAAACCACAAATATATATAAGATTTTCTTCTTTTTTGCAGTTCATCCAGATTAAATTTAATTGCGCTGAATAATGAAATCAATTTTTGAAATTGGAGAAACAGTTGCAATCATTCAATAGGAATAAGTAGTGTAAAAAAATCTTGAACGACATGAAGAAAAGCAGACCTTCGACCACATTGTAAATGAGTTGAAAACTGGAACTGAAACAGACTTGTCTCGAGCATTATAATGATGATAACAAGAGAAAGCTCGGTACTTAAACACACATCGGTTATTAATCGTCGAAAATGGCATTCAAAACAAGATTCTGCATTGGCTCGTTAAAAATGTTTTTTTTTTTTTTCATAATGAATTACAGACGAGAGAATCGCGAAACAAGCTGAAGTGTGATTTCAAAGCGAGCTGAAGTTCTGGGAAATTTTCTTCCCCTAGGGAGAAAAGAGAATCTAACAATACTCCGACTTCCAAATTACGAAAGATTATTTAGAATTTTCTTTTGAAATTGGCGTTGTTAGCCGAACAGAGTTGGCCCAATAAAAGCACCAATAAAACCGTAACAACCAATTTAATCATTACCAACAATGTTAATGTTTCTGCCAATAGGAGAGAGAGAGGAAAAGATCGCGCGCAAATTCAAACCGACAAGAATTAAACAACGAGAGAGAGAGAAAAAAAAAGTCATAAAAACTAAGTAGGCAGGAAATTTAATTTCGCCGCCCTTCGTCGTTAGCGAGTTATTTATAATTTTTTACGACGACTTTAACGCCAACGGCGGGTCCCAAGGAATTAATTTGCCGATGCCGAAATTATGAGGAACTTTATGCAAAAAGGGGGGGGGGGTTTGTCTTCGTTTTCCGTTCTCAGTTTCTTTTCACAACCCGCAAAATCTTTCAAGACCAGAAAAAATCCTCGACCAAATTTTTTTCTCAACGTTATTACCAAACTCCTGAACTCGATAAAAAGGAAGAGAGAATAAGAAAAACTTTTAGGAATAATGCACAGCGAAGAAACGGAGTTTTCGCGCGCGTATATCGTCGAGGCAATTTGTCCCTCGACAAATTAATTTCTTAAAACACAGCGTAGACCCTCGCTCGGAACTTTTATTGCTCACGTACCTTCCTTTTTTTTTTATAGTCCCGGGCATTATTTCATTGTTTTTCTCCCCGTTCGTCGTGCATTATAATTAAAGAAAGCAACAACAGCAGCCTTGAAACCTCGTACTAAAAGACACAAATCATTTCTTTTTCATTTAAATGTTTAAGGCAATTTTGAATGTGCATAATTAAGAAAACTGAAAAAGTACACACCTGACGATTTTATTTTAATCTAACTCGAAAATAGTATATTGTGCAACAAGGGAGCAAAAGTCATTTTTGCTCCCTAGGGAGGAGGGAAAAATCCTTTTTCCTCCCTTAAAAGTGGAAGAGAATCAATTCCCTCCCTAGGGAGCAAAAATAGCTTTTTCTCCCGTTATAGAGGCCCAAGAAAAGGGCCTTTTTCATGGTAGGATGACAAAAAATGTATTAAACAAAAATTTTGTTCTCTCAATGAAAAAAAAGAAACAGTAAGTCAGGAAAACTAATGGTTCTAAGGCAATGTAATTGATTTGACTTTCGAGATAAGAAGGCATTTATTTGCTTTGGTATTTATTTGTGGACCATTGCCGTGGTGATTAGTTGCTCGTACGCGCAGTCTACCGGAAACCAGGAGAAATGGCGTGCATAATAAAACAAACGTTAAATCGCCAAACGTCTGTTCGTTTTCCTCGGTTCCTTCGACCAAGAAGACACGCATAAATCAATGGCAAGATCCCAATGAGGAATTCGTCTTCAATCGACGCGATAATGCCGCACATCCATTTTGCTAAACGTTTCATGCACGCCAAGGAATACTTCCACTTTATTTCACGCTTGACGAAGCGACGCTGATTTGAAACTTTGATGAAACTTTGTGTTTGACGTATTCCAAATTACCATACGATTTATGATTACTTTTCAGATTAAAAATGAACTGTAAAAAGAACACAAACTAAACTACTTATTTTTTTTTTTTTTTTGTTTATGAATGTCATTTCAATTTTAATGAACTAAAACTCATTATCAATGCTGCGTTGTAATTTTGCGCATAAATGCATCATTTAGAAAGTGTATTACAGAATATTAACGAGAAAAAAACATACAGAACAATTAGATGCAAATAGTCTTTGGAGAAAAAAAACAAGTGAAATGAAACACACAAAAAAACGGAAATAGAAAAAAAAAAAAGAACTTGGCGTTTGAACGCACGATATCGAGGTGATATTATAATTTAATTGATATGAAAATGTATTATGGTACCGTCATTAAATGCGATATGCAACTAACAATGAATTTAATGAACCGTGTTAAATCTTACACGTAGGCAGATAATCAAATATGATCCCGTTGACGCGAAGATAATTTCAATGTAAACCATACATCGGTCCATAATTTTTTGTTGAAGTCAATTTCAAATTGTAGTCGGGAATTAAGTTAGAAGTCAAGATTTCTATTGTAAATCGTAAACTTGTGAAATTCGCATTCTTAGAAAATTTGTCGCCTCGATAAAAAAAAAAAAAGAAAGAAAAATAAATCGGCAAAATCGTCCGCAGCTCGATCAAAGTTTTCGTCGTGCGGGTCATATTTATGTGTATCGGGACATGTAAATTGCATTGTAAAGTACAAAAAAAGCAGTGTTTATGGCTGTTGGCACAACTAAGTTTCTTTTTCCCTTTCCCTTTTATTTTTTTTTTCCATCGTTCTTTTTCTATTATACAACCCACACGTAATTCGCATTTCAAGGCTTCGCCGGTTCTCGCATCACCGGATGACTCGGGCCCGGCTCGAACTTGTACAAGGCACACATTACCGTCACGTGTGCCTGTGCGTATTACACGACCAAACGTCTCTGCGTGCGTGTGACAAGCTTTCCCTCGGTCTTTGTCACGTCGTCTCTCCTTTTTCCTTGGCCGTAGCACAACAGTCGGCCGAGGAGCAACGGCCGACTTTCTTGCGCTCAAAAGTTATGCATATCTTTTCCTTTTTTCCTTTTTCTTGTTTTTTTTTTTTTTTTTCTTACCTCTTTCGTCAGCTGAAAAATGGTTCGTTAAATTTACGATCGCAGATCGTCAGATTTACGATCGACGATCGCAATTTGAGGAATCGATCAGGAAATTTTTATCAGTACTATTATCAGCTTGTACTTTTCAATTTTTGAAGGGGATGTCAAAGCCGAGCATGAAGTTTGAATTTTCAGTTTCCCGCCAAAAGTTATTTTTTCTTAACATTTAGCAACTTCGGATAATTAATCAACCTAAAATTGTTGTACACTGATTCTACACATTATTTAAAGCAATTCTATCATATTATTTTGTTTTTCAAACGTACAGTTTTAAAATTATTTCGTCACGAAGAATTGGCGACACTGCTGACTGAGTGTCATGGCGAAATTTTCAAGATGGCCGCCGGAATTCAACGCCGCCTCATTTCTCGAGTCGATAAAAAAAAAGATTGTTGTAAATTTCAAAAAGGAATTTGCGTAAATAACGTTTAAGAGCGTTTTCGTTGAGATGTTGTCTCGATATCGGTCTCATTAATTGCAAAATATAATTCAAAATGTTTATTGTGAGCCGTACTTTTTTCTTTCTCCCCCCGAGATAATTCGCGCGGTCGGCATTTCTGCCATATTTCTTCTCGCTCGTTTTGCGTTAAATATATTCTTAATACTTATGCAAATCGGGACCGAATGTATCTGCCGGGAATACAGTCGCCGATTTCACGACCGGTTCATTTGAAAATGTAAACCGTGGCAAAAACTATTGCGTGTAGGCTCCTGCAACAAAGTTGCTTGTTGATTTACAACACATTCTACGATACACAACCGACCGGTTTTCAGAACGGTTTGTGTTAAAGTTTTCTTTCTTTCTTTTTTTTTTTTTTTTCTTTCATTTTCATCTGAAATTTTACCTCTTTTTCTTCTTCTTCTTATCATTTCGTTTCATTTGCCACGCACGTGAAACCGATTTATGAAATTAACTAATTTAAGGGTTAACCGAGATATTCGAGGCCTATTAAAAACACGTTTTATTTTAATTATAATTACATTGTCAATGAAATTGAAGTAACGCGAATGAGAAGTGAAAAATGTTTCCCAAATGTTCGGATTGAAATTCGATCGCGTTATCATTATGATGATATATTCTAACGTCAAACGCTAATTGACAGAAGTAGAAGAGGAGACGAAAGCCGGACGCGTTCTAACGCTAAACCAGTTATCGTGATATTTTTCTTGGCCGATGACTACGAGCGAAAACACGTTCCGCAAGTGACGTCCACTTATTCGTTGCTTTTTCCGTCTTCCGAGCGAACGAGTCGCGGAGCAATTAAATTAATAAAGCCTCGACTGGCGACGTGGCTCGGTCACTTCTTATTTATTTTGTTTTCCACATTTTCTTTTTTTTATTTTTGTATCTGAACTCGATAACGGTGCGCTCGTTGCGTCGTTTATTGGGCCAGTCGTTTGACGAGACGTCCCAATGGTTGACAGTGAGGTCGATCGTCTCATAGAGTGGAAATTTATCGTCACTCGGTTCTAACAAATTATGATTTGGATTAACGATCATCGCAAGAATCTGCAGAAACGTCAGAAATAATTAATAGAACGGAATGGAGAGCCACTGATAAAAATTTTCTGATGCAGAAAATGAACGTTTGGGATTTGCGAAATAATTTGCACGAAGTTTTGCAAAACTTTGTTCTCTTTGGAAATTTTTGCGTTGAATTTTGTCCGCAATGGCAGAAGGGAAATAAATAATGGCGGCTTCTCTCTCTCTCATTTGGGGGCGAATTAATCTTTGGCGTACGCGAAGGGCAGCCGAAATTTCTGACACGACACACACAAGAGCGCTGGATAATTTCACGAGGGCCGATTTGTCTTCGTCTCTCGCGTGCTACATATGGCGAGCAAATGATTCTCCCCCCCTCCCTCCCCCCCTACCCTCGTCCCGTCATGATTTTCAAGTATATTTATATTCTTCTTATGCGCATGAAATGTGTCAAATTTTTTTGCAACGTCGCAACACACGATTTGTTTTATAAGGCCAGAAGAGAACTTGAGGCGTGAGAAACCAGCTTTTTTCATTCGACTTATTACGGAGCTTTATATGGCTGTAATATCAGGCAATTCGATTCTTCGAAATCACGAATCTCTCTTTCTTCGAATTAAGAATCTCATTCGTTGGCAAATTTTTGCAAATCGTCAATTTTGCAAAATAATCCAAATTTGCTACAATTTAGTGACGGTGAAAATCGTAAACGAGGATGAAAAATTGGATTGGAAGTCATAGGAATCTGACAAAAGTTTGAATGATTTCTCATTTCTCCATTAAAAAAGTAGAAAAAGTCTCTTGTGTAACTGAAAAAAAAAAAAAAAGTAGTACGTATATTCCGGAATCGTCTTAGAAGCAAGTAAATTATGAGTAAATAAGTAAGTGTAAATAAGTGTTAGTGAGTAAAAGAGGCGCGACTGGTCGGGAAATGAGCATTGCGGATGGCAGGAATCGAGTGAAACTCGTTCTATCCGACGAAATGTATGTGAGAACCAAACGTCCAGACGTAGAATGCGCTACTGTGAATTACCCCGGGGCATTCGAGTAACGCTAACAAGTAAACCACGTAACCACTTCGCATCAATTAAACCACAATGACTCTATGTCATAGTGCCAGGACGTACACGAGTTTCGCGTGCCATTCAAACCTGGATTTCCGAAAATTAACACCAAATGCTTCACATTTTTGCACGGAGAAATCATTGCAAATGTTCATTACTACAAAATTATCGCTAAAATTCCGTAAGGTTTTGTTGCCTCACATTTCCTCCTTTTTGCAAAATGTCATTGTTGCTCAATTTTTGTTTCTTTTTTGCAAAATATCTTTTTTGCAAAAGTAGAGTACTAATTCACTTTTTATTAATAACAAAAAAAAAAGGTATATTTTGAAGCTTATTGTATTTTGATGCGTGATAAAGGAATTGAGGATTTCAACAGTTGAGATCGATTTGACACGATTCCTGAAAGATGTGCTCGCAAAACATCAGACGGATTATCTGCAGGAGCGTGGCGGGTCGATAAAATACGCGCCGTTGAAACGTAACCGTCGTTCGGAGACTACGGTTTTCAAGGGAGCAGATGACGAGTATTTGTCGTCGAGCGAAAATGTCGAAAGTGAACATTTTCCCGCCAATGCGACAGAATTTCCTCACTTTCATTTCAGTCATTTCTTTATTGCCAATGCCTTTTAAGGAATCCACAACGATTTTATTTATTTATTTATTTATTTATTTATTTATTTATTTATTTATTATACAACCGTTATATAATGTTAAGTACACACAGAAAAATGTTACCTTAATTTTTACCATAATTCTGGAAAAGCAGACTTATAAGTCAAACTAAATAAGAAGTGGTGAAAAATACAGACAAAATTACCATAAAAATAGTAAATTTTCTGATGATTGTTGAAATAATTATGTGCTTATAAGAAAATTTATTATTTTTATGGTAATTTTTTCAGCTTTTTTTCAACACTTTTTTTTTTAGTTTGACTTATAAGACTGCTTTGCCAGAATTATAGTAAATTTTACATTAAATTTTTCTGTTTGTATAAAGTAATTCAATCAAATGCTAATTCTCTGAGAGATGACAAGATTTTTGCAATTGATTCTTGTTTTCTAATTATAGTAAATTATTTTATTAAAGAGAATTTTGCTCGAGGAAAGCTAGAGAATCCGGGTGTTGGCTGTTTTCGCGAGACGCGACGCGAACCAAATAGGGTTAATGCAAATATATTTGCCGAGACGGTCGCTTTCATCGATTATGCAGTCGGATTTATATTTATGAAGTATATCGCGTCAAAGTGAGATTCATAGCATCGCGATCAGAAAACCAAATGCCACTTTTCGGCTTTAAAAAGTTCAAATCTCAAAATTTCTTATATTTTTATTTAAAACAGTTCCAAAACCAGCCACACTTTATATAACATAAAATTTTAATGTTATCTTTATTTTGGAAATATTGAAATCATATTTTTAATGAAAATTAAGTTTAAAGTGGAATTATTGATTTACAAAATAGTTGATTCAATGTACGAATTTTATTTCGTATGACACTTCCTCCTATACAATAGTGAATTACTTGTCATTCCGAACACGAATTGTGCAAGGTCGCAAAGGACGAAGATCGTGACGAATTTTGTTGCAAAGTCGACGACGCAATTCCCAAAGTACCCCAATTTTCAAGAGCAACTCAGCATAAAGTATCAACCCAACTGAGAGACCAAAATTTATAACAACGTATCACTTTTGCAAACTGTTATAAGCGTTGTCTAAGATCTGATGGACTTAATTGTTGCAAATATTTGCAAATTGTAGTATCTGCAATTCGTCTTAATTTGAGGAATTGCAAAATGTGAAACAATCAAATTGTACTAATTTAAGAATTTGCAAAATGTACAAAATACAGATCGTTTTAATATGAATATTTTAAAAATTTATTAATTGAGCGTAATTGAACAGACTTTTATTTGAGGTCACCGAAAACGATTTCCAGAAGTTTACTCTGTGAAGTAAAGAAAGTTTTTTTCTTTTTTTTTTTTTGCAACGTGACTGGACTGTTAGTCGTGAAAACAATAGACCCTCTGATTACAAGCGGAATCGCCAGACAGCGTACTGTCAAAGTTGACCTCTCTTTGTGTGTGCAGTTTCTTGTTCGACATGAATCGTTTTCATACCTTTTTTCCTCTCTGTTTTTACGGAATGACCGAAACACTGGAAAATTGGAATTAGACCTTTCGGAAAAGACTGCAGATAAAACTGTTTTATTCTTCTATGTCAAGTTGATTGCAACGTGTTGTTCTTGACTTTTTGTTTTCCACTGTCAGTAATTAGTTTAATCATGGGATTTTATTTGAATAGGTTCGTTCTATTTATTTCTTTCTCAAAATTCATTGAAGTCATTTCACGATTTGAAATTAAAATTTCAAGATAAGAAAAAGAAACTTTAATCGTCTGTTTTTTCCGAAATAAAACATTAAAATTTTCGCTAAAAAAATCCATTGCGATCCTCTTGAATCCTGACGTTTAAATTCGGCTGATAAAATATTAATACGACGACTTTTAGGGGGACTGTGTAAGTTTTCAGTCGAAGGGATAGATCTCTTTGAATTATTCTCTCCTTTCTGTTCCTTCCATCGAACGTGAGGCCGGCAATCAGATTGAGAAAAAAAGCAGATTGAAATCGCGTTTGCGAGCTCGAGAAACTTTTAGCAGCCGAGAGTCCTACTTGGCGACACGAGCTCCTACCCCAAAAAAGCAAGGGATGCCATCTCTATGGGTTCCCTTCCTTACGCCTGGTTACTCTGCTTAACGACATACAAATTCTATTAGGCCATCCAAAACCTGCGCCTGACAACCCACGGATTGCCCAATGTCGTTGTCAGTCCTTCAACGGGATTTCTCTCCAAATAATGCGTCGTTCCATTGAAATTCCCACAGTGCTCGGCATCACATCTCGTCGTTAGCAAAGTCGCGACAACATTTTCAGTACATTTTAATCAATGACTTTTAATTTAAACGTCGTTTTTTTTTTCCTTTCTAAGAATATTTCACATTGACAGATCGATAGAATTGTCAAAATCACCAGATAAAGACGTAAACCACTATATATATATATATATTAGTTTATTACATCATTAGTCATATATTAAAAGTACATTTTTCATCTTTATCTCCTCGTGGAAAGACTCTTATAGAAACGTCATGAGAACGATAAAGACTAATGATATCTCTTTTTCCTTTTCGTGGGCATAAAATGAAACATCAAAAGCATTTCCAACTGAAGCTAGATAATTTGCTCGATTCAAATTAGTTCTTTTTTTTTTTAACGTTCAGTAACCTCATTATAAAACATGACACTTAAACGATTACGGTTGATACAATATTGTTACTTCGTATGACACCTTTTGTATGATAATCGTTTCAATTAGATATGATAATTTTTCAAGGTAATCGTTTTCGTTCCAATGTATTTCCATGGAAGTTTAATAATGTTTCATATTACATAGTATGTTTGTTTGTTTGTTTGTTTCATCCCTAGGGAAGTAAAACATCAGAAGATCCCAAAAATTCTTGTTGTTTTTCCTCCCTAGGAACTTAATGTCACTGCGAATCCAAAGTCCTTATAACCTTCTTCTGTTTTTTCTCTCCCTAGGGATTAAAAATTCCAAAGATTTATTTAGAGCTCGGAACTTTTTCTCCCTAGGGATGACAGTGTCGCGAAGATCCCAAGTAATGAACGAAGTTTCGTCGTTATTGTTTCGAGCGTCGAACGAAGTCAAGAACAGTTGGTAGTAATTGAATCGTTATCGCGAACCGTAGCCCTTGGCACGTACACAGTAGTTGTCTTCCTGAACGTAATATACAAATACTCCGAACCCCTGTTACACTCGTACAATAACGCCTTACAGATATGCACATTTCAATGAGGATTTCAAACACATTTAAATACTTAATCGATATTACCACTCAAATGTCACGTGAATTATTAATGATTCATTTTTCATTCATTCTGATGTTTAATAATGATTTCATTAATTCTAACATTATACACTTTGTAAACCGTCGATACACAGTCAAGGCAACACGATTTAAAATGCAAGTGATTTTGTATTTAAATGTTCCCTCCTTTTTTTTTTTTTTTTTTTTTTTTTTTTGCCTTTTCGTTCGATTGGCCCATTTACAAAATCTGCTGACTACGAAATTATGAAACTACGAAATCAGTGCGTTAATTTTCTTATTTTGGGTTTACTTTAATTAGCAGGATTTGCAACTTTTTTTCTCCTTTCATTTCTGAAGTTTTTTTTTTTAATTTTGTCTTCCCAGGGAAGAAAATATGAAACGTGCTATTGTTTCTCTTTTTTTTTTTTTTTTTTTTTGGACGAAAGCAAATACACTGAATTTTGTGAAATTCTTTTCGAAACGATTTTTGTATTCCTGAATACCTAACAATTTATGCTTTCTTAAAATAGACGATGAATATAAAGTGGCTGCTTGTATTCATCCTCTGTATCAGTACGTGAATAGGTTATCGCCAAGTGTTAAGTTTCACATTTTAATTTCGTTAGTGTTTTCGCAAGGAAGAAGGAAGAAAAAAAAACAGCTCACAGTTTATTCATCTTTGTCGTTAAAATTCGATTTTTAAAATTTTCCCAACGCAGCGAGGAAAATTTTCATTACTCCCGACAATAAACACAAAAGTTCAAAACATCATTGTTTCATTCTCAATGCACAAAAGCATGAAATGTACAAAAAGAAAAAGAAAAAAAAAAAAGAAAAAGAAGAGAGAACTCTCGTTCTCGTTTGTTTAACGAATAATTGGATTCTGTTCTTTGAAGAGTACGGTGAGAGCTAAATAAAATCATGAATCGCTTTGCTTCAACAATGTATCACGAGTTCAGAGTTCAAGGCACTCTTTAAACGCGCGATACAAATCGAACTGAAAACAGTCGGGTTTCGCTGAAGACGTACTACGAGACAGTCTCTCGACTTACGTAAGTCGTTGGCTGAGTTTGCTGCCTTGAAGGAGGTCGTTGTCGCGACTCGAGACTGCAATGGGCTGTGCCACAAGGGCTTTTCTACTATTACTACGGCTACTACTTTATTGCAACCGACGAGACTAACTTCACTCGAACAGTCATTTATCAAACGGAATTTTGCGAAACTCTATTCAATCACCGGATAACAACTTTTGTCAATCATGTCACACTTTTTTTCCTTTTTTTACACTGAGAAAAAAAAAACAAATAAAAATTACTATCTTTGTTGGTAATGTGCGGATATATACTTTCCCTGACTGGAAAATTACCATCTTTTCTGTTAAAATTTGCTACCTCGTTGAAACTTTATATTAGAAAGGATATTAATTTTTCCCTGAAAAGATGGTAATATTCCAAAAACAAAAAGTATATCCTCACTTTACCAACATAGATGGTAATTTTTCTAATACTTGGAAATTTGCAAATTTTTGCACATTGGTGCATACAATATTTATAAAAGTGATGGAAGTCAGTTGTTCATTCTTCTAACCAAATATTCTTCTACAGAAACTTATGTGATATTGCAAATTGGAAGCAGATAATTAAAGAAATGTCCGAAGGCGAAATCTTTTTCCACGAGATCTCGTGTTATTTGTCTCGTGTATTTTTGGACGGTGTAAACGAGTTGTTTACGCGGTGTTTCCGTTGTCGGGAGCACCTGCTTCGGGGTTTCGAGCGAGGGTCAAGGGAAAGCAATTCGAGCGAGCTTCGTTTTGGGCCGTTGCATTGCGTCTCGACGTTTACCTTTTAAGCTTCCACCGCGTCGCTGCAAAAAGGAACCCCGGTTCCTGCTTCCACTTCTTTGCTCTTCTCGTTCAATTCACAACCGGTATATTCTATACCAAATAACGCGCGTTACGATCCTTGGGATTTCCTTCGGAGGCTCGCATTCCACCTCTTCTTACCAGAACAAATATCTCAACTTTCAAATGCGTCGAGGAACAAAATAAAATCGTCGTTTCAGGTATTTTGTTTTTCCTCGGACGTGTTATTGCATTTGGTCTATTCACTACGATGGAAGGAAAGAAAGAGAAATAGGAAGAGAGAGAGAGAGAGATAGAGAGATTGAGAGGAAAATTTTCATATTTTTTTCTGGTTTTTGGCTTGAGAGGAAAAAGAAAATCAATCTGGTTTTCGAATACGGTTTTATTGGGATGTTTGGTTTTGATGGTTCGAAAGAGAAGAGACTGCGTTTGCAAAAGCAGACAGCTGTCAAAGAATCCTGAGTGTGCTTTCGCATTTATGTTCCAGAGCAGAGCGTACGGGGGGCTTTCTGGGAGTCGATGCAGTTCGTTCCCGTTGCGATAAAAACATTGAAAAGGCAGGACGTTCGCGGCTCGATGCCTCCTCAAATGCTCGATGAGAACAAACGTCATAATTCAACGGAAACGTTCGTCTTCCTCACTTTGTCGATCTTTCTCTCTCCCTCTTTCTCTCTCTCTCTTGCTCGCTTTCATTAAAATGTTCCCATGGAAAAATTACGTCGCTTTAGGTAGTCGTCTTTTTTTATTATTCGCGAAAATTTCCTTAGATAATTTAGAAAAAATTATGTAACGATTGAAAAAAAAATGTTTCGTGGAGTTAATTCCAATCAGTCATTAGCCTAAGTCAGTCATTTCAGCCAATCAGTCATTTCAGCCTAACTGAAATTTCAGTTGTTTGAAAACAAGATTTCGTTGATCCGACAAAAAAACAATACAGTGCGATATTTTTGCAAACTGTTTTCTTTTTTTGTTTTTTGGTTTTTGCAAAGTGAATCTCACGCCATTTACAATACTGGTTTTTAGTGCCGGGAAAAAGTAAATGGAGAAAAAGTTGATCTGACGTTTGACAAATATGTTTTTCTATATAATCTTGAACATAACGGTTTGTTATTTACGACTGCCACATGTTCTGCACTTTTAGACACTTTTGCCGAAGTTTCATCATGGTCAGGTTACAATGTAGTTTGTTGAATGAAATATCACAATCGTTCCTGTTATTCAAACGAATATGTTCCGAGTGCTATTATTGAATCTACAAAAGATCATCGAATGTCGAACAATGTACTGCAACATTTGCAAAATCTTTCAACTTAACTCTGCTGTTAAATAACGTAACTTTTTTCTATGATAAATCAAAAATTATTCAATATATTCCTTAAAAAATTGAATCTAAGATTATTGATTTTCTTTCACATAGTACCTCAATATCGTGAGACCTCAATGTCGACGGGATTGAACTAGGTCATCTTAACAATGAGGCCCAAATCGATTACCCAAAAAAGGGCCCACTTACAAGTTCCAACAGGAATTTTCCAGCACTCGATCATACGAATAAAAAAAAAAAAAGAACGAAGAAAAATAATGAAACCAACTGGCGCTAGGCTTCCAAGAATTGCAATAAAAATTCTAAACCACCGAATCGAACGAGATTTGTCGGTGGTACTGAGTTTCGTAGAAAAACACTTTTTCAATGAATAACAAGAGGATAACAGTATAAGATTGTGGAGGGGCGAGGGGGACGAAGGGGGTCTTTTCTTTTCCTGATTCTCGGATTTTCTTTCTTCGCTCGAATCGACAAAGATATAACGGAAGAAGAAGCTTGATGAGGTGGCAGGGAAGGGGGGAGGAAAGGGCGAAGAGCCATTGTGTCTCTCTTTTTTTTTTCATAAACATCGTATCTCGTGGAATAGAGACAAAGTAAAAAAGAGAAGACTGGAGAAATAAGGAAAAAAAAAGAGGTTCGGTGCATTCGGGCGAAAATCAGAGAGAATATTGGTGGTTAAATCAGCGTATCCGCCAAAACCAACCGAATACCTTCTAATACTTTTCTGGCACGCAATTGTATCTTGACAACAACTTATTCTACTCTCTTTACAATGATTCATGAAACGTTGCAAATTTGCAACATTAGTTTGGTTTAAAAAATTACCTACGAATTGTTGAGTAAATTTTTATTTTTATTTTGTTTTCGCACGAAGGAACTATTTAAAGTAGATTTGGTTCGAGGATAGTGTCTTCGTTTTTCTGCGAGTTAATCTTACACGAAAAAAGCATATGGGATTTCGCGTCGATGGAAACAAAAAAATAGGGAGAGACGAACAAGGCATTTCACTTTTGGAATGCGAAAAAAGCGTTCGACGAAATCAAGGATCTCTGATGGCCAGAGCATTGGAAAAATTACAAACTGTAAAAATTTTATTTTTCCACTGCTACTTTCAATCGTGAATAAGTGATGCGAGAACGAAACAGAAATACCATTTTAAATATACATTCTTTCTGAAAGGAACACATCAATGATTCAGTAACATTTCATAGAGTGGAATTATCTCAATGTTGTACAAATTTGTTTGTTTTTTTTTTCATTTTTCACTTTTCAACGTAATAAAAAAATAATTTGCAATATTTAAATAGGACAATTTTCATCGTTATTTTTAAGTTCAGAAATTTTAGACTCTAAAACTTCGTGAAATCTATATTTACACAAAATTTATTCTCATCGTAACCGTTAGCTAATCAAATCACCAAGGCACAATAAAAATTCAATTATTATAACCCAACTCTTTGTAATTCATCGCGACCGCGAAATGAAAATCTTATAGATTCAACTCGCGTCTATAAAAAAAAAAAAAGTGAGTCAGCCCATGTCCATACGAAATAAACGTTTTTTTTTTTTTTTTTCTA
>JABFQA010000978.1:0-15738 GCA_022817065.1 Probaryconus sp. ZL-2020 | reverse complement strand
AAGTCTAGAACATGTTATGATAAAGTAGCTTAATGGTCAAAACATTCGACTGAGGAGTTTTAAGATATGGGTTCGATTCTCACTTCGAGATGTAAGAAAATTAAATAACAATAAAAATAAATAATGTAATAAATTGTATACCATAATAATACTACATAAAAAAATATTAAATTATTTTTTTTTTATGAAGGTCAAACATTTCTCACTTAGGTTTCTACGTAGGACCTCACGTAGGATCTTACGTAGGATACCACGTGAGAACTCACGTAGGATCCTACGTATGAAATTGACATAGGATCCTACGTAGGAACCTACGTGGGAACCAACGTGTGAACCTACGTTGGATCCTACGTAGGATTTTTTAATAGGGTATGTACATAAACAATTTCCCGTGCATCATAAACTAAAATAATTTTCACCAATTAAAAGTAGAGACTTTAACTAATATATTATCAGAATACTATGTATTTATTTCAATATTTAAGGTAAATGTACCAATACCTGGCCACCTTAACATCCGACCCAAAAACATAGCAACAATATATTTTAAATGGATAAGAAGAAATGGATACATAAGAAAGTTCATCACAGTTCAACTTTGTAAATTTTGTTCACAATCACCCCTACTGCCCCTAATTATATTTTTATTCTTAAATATCTGTTCTATTTGATCGTATTTTATTGTCAATTAGTACATTGTGTATTACTGTTTCAAACAAATTATTGTGAGAAATTAACGTATTTTTAAAACACATAATTTCATACTAAAAATTATTTGTGAGAATATTAACATTTTATTATTTCGACATTTGACGACGTTTTATAAAAAAATCATATTTAAAATTTTCTTGGGGTATTTTTTATAATCTGGGGGAAAATGACATCCAGTTAGGGAATAACACACTACTTAACTTGGTAACACTGTATCTGCTTGAATTTGAAAATTCAAGATCTAAACAGCAATCCTGACAAGTTGTGAGCACTGTCTGTTTTCATATTGCTACCCTCGGTTTATAGATACAAATATTACTGCAAACTGTAAATTATTTTAGAAGAAATAATTTAAATTTTGTAATATTGAGATAGTAGTGAATCTTAACAGGAGAAATAGCACATTGTTACCTTCTTTGTAGTAAATCAATACTGAAAGAGAGAGAGAGAGGCCATGTCGCAGCATTGTCCGGTCAATGGATCGCTTTTGCATAATGAGAAATGACGATAGACTTAAATCCTTCTGTACTTTTTTATCCCATTCAAGATTTATGCAGGAAATATTAACTTTGTTTGAAAAACTTATTTCGATGTAAGACTTAACTAAAGCACTATTATTTAAATTTGTTTCAGTTTAATATTCTCAACGATCCACAAAAATGAAATCTATTTTGAGTCTGCTGCACTATAATTTTCATGATTTTCTTTTATCATTATAAATGAAGCATTAATAAATCAGTGGCTATTTGTCTCTACATTTCATGACTTCAGTTGTGAAGTTATAAAATCGGATAATTGCTCCCAATTTGTTATTTAATATTCATACCGTTATCTTATAGCTAATGGCTATGTTGTACAATGTTTATAAAAGTTATCTAAATCATTATAAAGAACTGCAATTTTAAAATTAAACGCACGCAATATATTTTCTAACATATCATTAAACCTCACTTATTATTAAAGCCTTCACATTCTGCTCGTCAGTTCACTTATTATAAAATAATCATCAACACATGTAATTTTGTTATACCTGACAATTGAAAATAGCCCCATGCAGAGAAAAGGTATTATTATTATTAACTCAAATTACGCTGAAGACTTAAAATATGTTTTTAAACTTAACAAATTATTATTATTCGCATCAGGATCATGGCCTTGTATGCCAGAAGATCCCTTAAGTTTGCGTATTTTTTATCGACTATTTAATTTCGTTGAAATATTTTTAATGCTTTGTTATGTGGTACCCTTTGAATTAAGAGTTTTTTTCTTTCATTATGAAAAGTCTTTCGATAGAATGAAAGATTTTTGTACTATAAACATGGGTATTGGATATTTCTTCAAATATTTTATAATGATGAGATTGGGAACAGAAATTCGTTACATTTTTAGAGAAATGGAAATTGATTGGAAGTACATGTTTAATAATACTCGTAATATTATGCTACAAAAAGCACGGATGATAAGATTCTGTTTTACTTTATATTTTATTTCTCTATTATTGTGTGTGATAAGCTGGAACATTTTAGCTTTAATAACAAACGTTGAAGTGGTCAATAATGTCACACTGCATCATTTACCTTATCCATCATATTTTATGATAATTAACGAAAGGGAAGCTCCGTACTATTATTATGTACATGTTATACAAATTCTTGCTATTTATATATTTTGTCTTGTGATGAGTAATACCATCGTGTGCTGTTATGCGATATCGCATGTAGCTGGTCAATATGAAAGTCTAAGTTACACTTTAAAAAGCATTGACACAAACGATTCTGACATTGATATTGAAAATACTTTAAACATCGTGATCAAAAGGCATGGTGAAATAATAAAGTATGTGTTGAGATATTTCTTATTCTTTTGTGGAGGCCGAAAGAAATATAAAAAGAAAAAAAAAAACATAGGGTAAATGCACCAGGGAATAGACAGTCACCAGAAAATGGACAGTTTATGAAATAAACACTATTAAAATAATTTTAAGTTATTCTCCGAAAAAAACTGCGTATAACAGTATATAAATGTGTACAGCACAAGTTTTTTAAATTCTTAGCATACAAGTTCAAACTTAGGAATCCGGCCCTCAATCACGACTATAAGGAAATTGAGAAATTTTGTGAATTGAGCTCCCTACAGTCATACAGAACTTACACATATGCTTGCGTATTATTTAAAATTGTTAATGGGCTTTTTGCATGTCCTTCATTGAAGGATTACTTTAAACTTAAATCTGATATTTTTCAAATCCCCTTTAATCAGACGTCCTTTGGATTCAACTCACCTGTATCGAGATTGTTTCGACTTAGAAATAGTGAGAACTTTCCTCAGTTATTTATTGGGCTTTTAGCCTGTTGATTTGTGATATTTAAATTTGATTTAAATTTGATTTGTTATATATTTAAATAAATAAATAAAAGATTATTGACCCTTTGTATATACATTGTAAAAAAATAAAATAATATTTGACTATTTACTGGTACCGACCAAAAAGTGGTAAGGTAGATGTCCCAATGGGTGACCAACATAACCCTACCAAATGTTCCAGACTACCCTGTTAAAAAAAACTGTTAGAAACCAATAGGGCCATATAAGAATTATGGTATTTCCTACTATAGTTCAAAAGTGACTATTAGGTAGTCTAATATGTCTCTATTTGGATCTAAATGTTTAGTAGTATTTAATAGTATATTCTTATTGTTAATATAACTTAATATGAAAAAGGAAAAAGATGAATGGAATTAATTCGGAATTCCAATTATTAATGCCAACATTTATATGAATTGTTAATTAAAAGGTAAACGTTTCCTAATAGCATTTACAAATGTGCTTAACTAAATTGTATATATTAGATTTTACAATTTGAAAATATCGTAAATTTTCATGCGTCTATGTGTATTAAGTTGGAAGTAACATTTAAAGAAAAACAAAATTGGAGGAGGAGTAATAAGTCCTTATATGGAATTTACAAGATAATTTCGGTGGACAAAAACCGCATACAGACCGTATAGCAACGTATAAACGTGTTATCTATATTGGGACGTAATGGTCTTTCCTGATATTTAATAATAATAATTTTTTAATAACAAAGTTTGATAATTTCATGTGCTATGCAAATAGAAATTTTGCATATAAAATGTATCCGAAAACATTAATTATTTATAATTATTCATATCGAACAGTAAATAATATAATCATTTTTTTATTTATTATTTAATATTATTATTTATAATTTTTTCGTTAATATAAATTATTGTTATTCACTAATGAAATAATTAAACTGTTTTTGTAACATAAATAATAAAGTTAATGTAGTTGTAGTTAGTTATTTGCAATATTCATGAAACTACTACTATTATTTAAATAATTATGAAATTAAATACTAATTAAAAGTACTTTTTTAAATATTATAAAGAATAAAGAATTATTTAAATATTTCACGAAATTGTGCAATGGAATGGAAGGGAACATGTGTTTTGGAAATATGTTTCTTTCTCTTTTCTCTGTCGATTGAAAACAAATGCACGCTAGTCGTAACAGGTTATTGAAGAAAGTTAGTCGCAATTCCGCGCAGTGCAGTTAAAGATTTATTTTTATGAAAAGTTAAATGAAAAGTTTTTATAATAAATAGTAATGTTAGCGTATATTAAATTACGGCGTGATAATAAATGTCATGTTGTGCCAGTGGAAGAATTAAACAATTTTAATGCGTTAGATTTTCAACGAAATAAAATTTATCTGTGGAAGAAAGAACAAGTTCTTGTTTCAGTAGTTGCTGGTAAGTCATAATTCCATTTTATTATTAATTATATATGAAGAAATATCAGTTGTAAATATTTTTAATTATTTTGTTAGTAAAAATAACATATTTAAAAATTAAGTAGTTTGAAAGTTTTAATATGTGGAGATTAATGTAAATTTAACGTTATTTTTCTAGAAGAATTGAAGATTCTATATAAATTTTCCAACTATTTCTTCTCATTAAATCTTATTTTATGTTTAAACAATTAAGTTCTTTGTAATAATTGTTTTTCACATTATCAGTTATTTTCAATAAAATTTTTTTTTTAAATTGAAACTCTAACTTTGATAGTCATAGATAACTTTGAAAACTGTATTTTATTCCGTTTCTTCTTATTCCATTATTTTTTATTGGATCGTATAATAGTCATAAGTCTTAATACTTTTCTTTGCATTCTAAAAAGTGGATCTTCATTTTTACTTCTTATCAGCATTAACATAAATATAACTTTAACATTTTCAATTGCAACATCAGAATAAATGAAATATTTAATGATGAATTGCTATTAATTCAAATTTATTTCATTTCAAAATGCTGTATAACTTCTCCAATAGAACATAAGTATGTTATACGTATATTATATGTATATTATACGTATAGCAGCTATTATAAGTGTACTATATATACAGGGCGACCCATTTTAATTTACCATTTTTACGTAATGAAACTAGGTAAAAATGGAAAATTAAAATGGGTCACAATTTTAAACTTGATTTTATCTATATTTTTTAACCATCAGTAATGCTGAAAATTTTGTTTGTAATTTGAAGTTTAATCAATTTTTATGTGTCTGATATTTTATTTTTGTTAAACATTTAGTATTTTCAGTTAGTTTAGGATTTGAAAAGTTTATAGCGTTTTGTTTGGGTTGTAGATACTACTTCCAAAATCAATGAGATAATACTAACAGAAAGGATTAAATTCCCTCCCTTCGCTGTTGCGGAAAGCGCTTCTGAGGTGAATGATGACGATGATAGAAGAAACGAAAATGTTGATTCTGGAAGCTTGACGACCGATGTTTTACAACAGAAGATTTTACAGTTGAAAAATCAAAAAAAGATAAAGGCTGTAAGTATAACTGTCTAAACAAATATTTTTTGTAGTGCCTCATTCTGTTTACTATATTCTACGTAATTGTACAAGAAGTAACAAAGTATGACTCCAGTGCAGCATGATTAAGAGAAATAAAATTAGACCTTTGATGAAAGTAATATATTGTAAATTTCAGAAGCTATTGAATTATCTCACAGCACTATGTGATATTCAATTTGTGAAGATACATCAAATAAATAATTTTAGTAATTTATTAATAATTTGTATAGAAATATTTTACAAGTAATTGAGGGGGTCGGTGCAACAACGCCCTAATCAACATTTGACGATTGCTATAGATCTAAATGAAACTTAATTAAAAAATTATAATTAAATTTTTTTCATCTTGCAGTCTTATTAAATATAAGTTTAAGTAACATTATTTGTAACAAAATTATATAATGAATATGTTATTGAATAGTTTTAGTACTTTTTTCCAAAAACGCCCTATGTGGCTTAGGGCGTTGTTGCACTGACCCCCTCAATTATTTAAATACGACCTTCTTTGCAGCTACTTAATGGATATTCAAGAACTGAATAATTAAATATATGTTGATACATTTTTGAAAATTCTAATTTTTTTTTTAATTTTTTATGAAAATTTCATATTTTCTTAATAAAGATTTTTGACAAGTAATAATTTGAATAACCGTATGATATATGGATCTTAAAATTGCAAATGTACATGTCAATGTAGTTGTACAATTAATATTTCCCCATTATGTTGCAGCAGGAGTAATTAATAATTTATTTTTTAACAAATTTGTATTCCTTAAAATTAAAGTGCGTGCAAGATGGATGTCAGTAACAGTAAAAAAATATATAAATTGTATAATAGTTCAAATTACACAGCAGGCATGGTTTCAAAAAAAACCCATAAAAGATGGATTACAAAAATTGAAAATGCTAAAAATGTGACTGAAGGTAAAATTATACTTATCATACATTGATAATGATATTAAAAATAAATGAATTTACTTTCAAACCATGAAACTATTCAAAATTACATTTTTTCGAAGTTATACCGACTATTAAATGTTATGATATACATTGAATGTATATATTGAATAAAGTTGAAAACCCATCTGCCCAATAGAAACATACAGAATGGCAATTAATTAGTTTAAAAAAATATTTATTTCAATAGTATGTTCAGTAATTAATATAAATTAATAAATATGAAGGTGTCATTTTTGAAAATGAAATATTTGCTATCTCAGTTGAAGAAGTTTCAATGTATGATTGCAGTTTTTTCAATCATACATATTCAGGTCTATTAAATGGTTTTTTTTTTTTTCTGTAAAATGCATGTTTCATATTTATATACAAAAAATTTTACTGGAAATGAATACACGTAGATAATGTGCAACTATTTTTTCTATTTTTTATGCAGAATTCACAATTTCAGATTGCACTATTACAAGTGACTCTTTGTACGAGACTGCTGTGAAATCACGATCGCAATCCATTGATATTAGTTCAGGTGATAAAGAATCACTATTAAATCATTGTGAAAATTATTACACAGAAGAAAGTTCATTTTCATATGTTGATGGAAATAATCTAAAGAACAATGTTGAAGATTCAGAATTAAACGTGAAAGAAGACTGTCCTTCTTCTTCCTCTTCTTCTTTTTCTTATGAAAGTTATCCTGCGGATGGTTATGATAACTTGGAATCACCGTCAAAAAAACCTTGTTTATCAAGGTCAGAGTATTCGCATTTCATTAAGACTGAAAATTATAATTCTTCTGATAATGACGATGAAGTCACGGAAAATCATGATGCATCGACTGAGAATGATTCTTCTTCAAGTAGTGATGAGGAAGAAATTAATTTTTGTCATCAGAACGATTTCGAACGCAAAACTATAATGTTTCGTGAAGCTAATTTATCAGCCTGCGATGTGAAACTTATGATCGCAGGTCTTTCCATAACTCATAATTTCACTAATGAGGTTTTTCAAAGTATCGTGCAATTTACTAAATGCTTAGCAGGTCCATCATTTCATAATTGGAATTTCACTGCGTATGAATTTAATAAAAAATATAGACCACCGAAAGATAAAATAAAATGCCATTTTTATTGTAATAAATGCAACATCAATTTGCACACACAAAACTGCTATGAAAACTATCCAAAAAATCCAAATGTATGTAATCAATGTTCAGCAACTTTCCTATTGTCTGCTGAAAAGCCGAACTACTTTTTAACTATTGATATAAAGTATCAACTTGAAATGATGTGTAATAATAAAGATGTAGTTAAATATTTAATTGACAGTAATCGTAACAATCGTTTTGACGGAGAAAATATTTGTGATATTACTGATGGTGCCTTGTATAAAAGGAAAAAGTTACCTGGCATGATTACATGTAATTTTAACTTAGATGGTGCTCCGTTGTTCAAAGGTTTAAGGAGTTTTTGGCCCTTTCAACTACTCATTAATGAGTTGCCACCAAATATTCGATTTCAAAATCTTATTCTAGCTGGTTTATGGATAACCGAGAAAGAACCGACACCATCATTTTTAAAATTATACATTAAAACTGTTATGGAGGAAAACTATGAAATTTTAAATAATGGATTTAAGGTAGAAGTTACAGAAGAAGAAACAGTATATAATTTTAAACTTCACTTTTTACATGCATGTCTAGATGCTCCTGCTCGTGCCAAATTTCAAAATAGAATTCAATTTAATGGATATGAAGGTTGCAGTTACTGTTACATTTTTGGAAATTATGTTAATGGCGTCAGATATCCTCTTGCTATCACTGATCCTGAAATAAGAACCAACGAATCCCATGTTCTAGATGTTGATGAAGCAAACAGGTTGCAAAAACCCATTCGAGGCGTGAAAGGTATATCTGCAATGGAAGATTTAGAAAATTTCGATTACGTTTGGGGATGCTGTTACGATTACATGCATGGTACCCTATTGGGAGTGTCGAAGCAGTTATCAGAACATTTTATGACCCCTAAAACACCACACTATCTTAAACCAAACAGTCGCTCACTAATTAATGACAGATTATTATCAATTACTCCTTCGCATGAAATTTACAGATTATGCCTTCCTTTTACAAAGACTTCAAAATGGAAGGCATCCCATTTCGAAAGTTGGTTACTTTTCTTCAGCGTACCTTGCTTACGTGATATCCTACATCCCGATATTTTTAATGAGTACATTTTACTTGTACGTAGCATCTGGCATTTATTGACAGAAAATATTACCGATGCAACTCTGCAGCAGTGCGAATTGGACATTTTACAGTTTGTTGGTAAATGTCAATTATTTTATGGAAAACAATTTATAACTTTTAACATGCACTGTTTAATTCATATTTGTCAATCTGTACGTGAAAGTGGACCTTTGTGGGCTAATTCGACGTTTCCCTTTGAAAACGGAATTTTTAAATTCAAACAAAATGTGAATGCACCTAATGGTGTTCTTCAACAAATTAGTGTAAAATGCCTTCAAAAAAAAATGTTTCACTCAGAAATAGTTGCAAACAATCAATCTGATATTGTACGACGATTTTGTAATGATACTTTAGCCGGTAAACAACATGTGGAGAAGCAAATTAAAATTGGTCCAGTTCTATTACTTGGTTCGCTTATGAATGTGGCATTACCTGTTAATTTACAACTGGAGCATTTAAGGAATGATGAAGAACCTATGATTTTCGATCGTTGCATTATAAATAACACCATTCTCACAAGTATTTATTACAGTCGATGTAAATCCAGAAATGATTCGGTCGTACGTCTTTCAACAGGAGAAATACTACAAATATATTATATTATTCTCATTAACAATGCTGTATATCTTTATGGAAAGGAATTAGTCACAAGAGCATTTCAATCTGATAATGGTATTGTACTTGAACACATTCATGAAATAGTTCAAGAAATAAATCAATACACATTGTCACCTATAACTCTAATGAAAGAAAAAGTATTAAAATTTACAGTTGAAAACCTGTCATACGCATGCTTCTTTCCAAATTTTATTCGAACTCAATAAATTATTTCAGTAAGTTTATAAATAGGATAATTCCGGGTGAGATGGTCATGATTTTGCTTTGGGGGGTTAGATGGCCATGATATTTCTTAATCTTGATTTGCATTATTAAGAGGTGTGCAATTTTTTTTAGCTTTCGAATACGTTTATGAAGTACAATAACTCTAAACTGAAACACCATGGCATGATTCTAAATCAAATAAAATTTATTTTACAAGCCTTACGGCCATTCTCCATAGGTCGCCATCTATCCCGAAATTATCCTAAAATATTAAATATGAAATTAATAAATTTCATAATAACAATAGAATTCTTACAAATATTTAAAAAATAATCATAATTTTATATACACTAGTTTCATGAGAATATTACAATCGTATTTCACTGACATGGTATTGTATTTTGTTAACTATTTTTTGCGCAACGGGGTTGAAATAAATTTTCATTTTATAATAGAAAATATTATTACAAAATTCAAAAAAAACCATTTCTTAGTTATTCAAATTCAAATTAATAATAAATATTTGTCTTATTACTCCAAATAATATTACATTATTTCATGTAATTCAAATATAGGTAAATTTGGAAAACTCTACTTTGATGGAATTGGAGGAAAAACGAAAATCATCATCGGCGACTGTCGAACAAGATAACAAAAAAATGAAAAAGAAAAAAAAAAACATGATACGAAAAACAATGTGAAAGTTAAAAAACAGGTATGCATATATATATATTCATTATTCATTACAATGAATTATTAGTTGTTCATTACAATTATATGGTTACCTCGCTTCAAATATTTAAAGCTTCAGAAAATCATTTACTTTTTTTTCAGAAAATTCATGATAAAACGGACAATTCCAAAAAAATAATTTCTTCAAGATCTGCAGAAGAGAAACAAATTAAGGATAAAGTTGATCATTCCAAAAAAACAATTTCTTCAAGATCTGAGAAACATGGTGACTTAGAAGTACATGCAAATATATTCACTGATAAGCTTGATCAGGAAATATCACAAATTTCAACTAAAACTGGGGAACGAGGTGAAGAAAAGGTATTAAACTAACTTATAAGACAGTGATAATCATATTTATAAATATTTCGTATGGCTAACATTCAGAATTATGAAATATAAATTTCAGGTTAATTCAGAGTTACTCAATTCAATAACAGATATTCAATTTAATTCATCTTCTTCATCCAGTTTTGCACAAAGTGAACAAATACAAAACAATTTAAAAAATTTTGATAATGATGACGCAGATAAAAAATCTGCACAGAAAAAAACCACTGAAGAAGAAAATAAAAATAAGGTATGACATTCAATAATAAGACTGTAATATTTAATGTTTCAAACTGATGGACGAATGAACGAAAAATGTCATTTTATTTCAGGAAGAAGATATTGAAAATGATGTCGATATGATATGTTACAACTTCAATTTTGATAAGGAAAATCAATCAAAGGCAACAAATGTAATGTCCAGCAATGAGGTATTTGTGCTGCATTAATTATATCCAATTATAGCATACACTAAAAAAAAATCATGTACTAACAACCTGTTGTCAGGTTGGTTAAGTTGGAATCAAATTATTATAGTTACTGTAACTAGTTACGTGCATGCTAAAAATTATTGACTATGAGAACCAAAAATTATTAATACCATCCATACATTTAAAAATAATAGAACCCTTTCGAATTTTGATCTATCAACAATTACATCCTTTATTTTTTTAATTTCCTTATGTTCCACTTTTTCATAAACAACATAAACATTTTTCAATAAAGAAATGTAACCAATGAAACGTTATTGTTGTAACTATGATTTTTTGGTTTCAATGAAAAAAACCTTAACTTTTGGTTATTATTACTGTATAATACAATGTCAAATAACATTGGTGTTCTTAACAAAATTCTTAGTTTCATTAACCAGAAAATCAGGTTATTTTAAGAAGACTTTAAACATCTAATAAAATCTGGTTATTGTGCAAATTCTGTGTAAATTTGGTAAAGTGCAAATTCTTTTACAGTGTACAATTGCAAAATTTTTAAATGTACGCAAGATTACTGTTGGCAAATTTTAATGAGATATTTTTAATTGTAAAAAAATTTATATAGTTTTATAAAATCCATCAATTTGGATTATTACGTGATGTTGTCGATAACAAATCCAAGTTTCATGGGGTTTACGACAGAAATCTTGGGTTGTCCTTAATATTAAAAATTTAACAAAATTGCATGATATTGTAGTGATGAGAACAATACAGTAAAAAGAGTATTTTTTCAGCGAACTGCCTCAAAGAAAAGAAAGACAGATGAAGAAAAGTTACCTATAACAAATTTGAAAAAGGTTAGTCATAAATTTTTTTTCCTGCTGCAGATATCTAATTGTCACATCAACAGTATAAATTAATAAAACATTTGTTTTCAGAAAAAAGTAAATCTAAACAATACTGAGGAAAAAAACCTTCAGAAATGTGTGATTACAGAAGTCGATGATGGGATGAAAGAGCGTATAAAACCGGTATATTTTTAATATAATTTTTACTGATTATCTCGAATTTATTTATTTAATAACACTACTGCATTCTATTTAGCAATATTATATATTTCTGAATTATTTTATTTCGCAGTTGGAGAAGAACAAAAAAAATAGTGATAAAGGGAATAAAAGTCAATCGGAAAAAAAAAATTCTAAACGGGCACTAAAGAACGCATTACAACGTTCTGAGGAACTGATTGTACAGAAAGATAAAGAAATTGATGAATTACGTCTACTGAATAAAGATTTGGTGAAGAAAATTATAGACCGATTCGATGAATTCGTGGGTAAGAATTAATTTTCCATATCTTTTTTTAAAATATCATTAATGTACATAAATTGGACACATTTTATTTATTACAAATATGCTAACATATTTTTTAACCTTTTTACGTAGCCACCAATTCTACTGCACAAAATACTACGATAGACATTGGTCTGCCTCCAGTAGGATACGTGAGACCACATGACCAAATGATACATTTGGGCCGAAATGAATGGATACAAAAAAGTTCTTTTGACAATGCCGTTTTTGCTGCAAAAGACAGCAATGCTATGTTCGTAAAAACAATTGCTGTTGGAATATTCACTGTGGAAGTTTTGAAAAACAGTAGCGTCACAGGAACTAGCTCTAATCGACATAAAGACAAGTCTGCAAAACCAAGATTAGATCCCAGCAAATTATTATCAATACACAGTGAGTGTTACTTTATATATTACAAAATTAATTACATCATCATTCTATTTTTCATTTCTTCTGCAAATGTAAAAATAAACTCCAGGGTATTTCTGATAATTTTAAATTAATATTAGTCAATGTAATATCATTTGCAGATCAAAGGAACAAAACAAAGCAAGTCACATTTTGAAAAATTTTTGTTTTTTATAACATTACATTTGGATAGAAAATTGTTCCGTTTAAAATAGTTCCATACATACAAGAACAACCATATTTATTGGAACGTATTTCATTGAAAGTAATTTGAAGATAAAAAAACATCCATTTTAAAATGTTGCTTGTCTTATTTTTTCCCTGTGGTCTTCATTTATATTCTTTAGACATGCAAAACATTACATAATGGTTTTTCTTTACAGATATTTATGAGTTTTTTTTACTCAACTATAGAAAATTAAATGAAGCAGATGCAACCATAGAATTGGCAAATGTATCTGCATATATTCGAACTAAAATCGGTGATTTGAACCGGATTAAAAAACCGAAGACAAGTGGCAGTAATATCAGAAAAAATTCTAAAGTCCAAGGGGAAACAGATAAAAACCAAGAAAAAGAAACAGAAGAAAAAAATTTAAAAGAACATGCAGAGTCTTGTAGCGAATCAACAGATTGCAGCGAATCAACAGAGAATGAGTCGGACGAATCTACTGAGAGTACAGAATCAGACTCCAGCAGTAATTCTAAATAAAGAGGCATCTATAACAATATGCATTTTTCTTTTATTTATTTTTTTTTTAATTTTAATGCGTCTTTTCGATCTCTGCAGTAGAAAACTGCTTCTTATCTATTAATCGTTATTGCATGACAAGTAAATTTAATTTCATTCTTGTAATGTTTGTTAATAAGTTGGCTAATGAACATATTAATTTATAGTTTATGTTATTTCATGTTCATCAAAATTAATAAAATAAACCTTACAAAAAATATATACAATGAAATTTAAACCTTCACTTCATTAATCACAAAAATTCTTTTCAGGTAATTGCACTTGGTTGCCATTACCACTAATTTTCTAATTACATTTCCAAAAGTATTTTCTTATAGGAAACTGTAACTACATTTACGGATTCATCTGGTACTATAGTACCAGAATAAATGATTTTCCATTCGGAATGCCTTCTAGAGACCTTTTCATTATTTCGATTATCCTTTTAACAATCCTTACAGATACCGATAAAATTTTTTGGAGACACATTTGGACAAAACCCACGTAAATACTTATAGATACCATCTGGACTATTATAGAATTGTCTGTTAGTATCAATGCGGTTTTTGTCCACATGTGTGAGATGTATGTCAGCCTTATCGGTATGAAGAAGAATTTTTTAATATGGAATGGACCAGCATTTAATTGTATTTCCATTACAGTAACATATTTATTTAGTAATATGAATTAGCTTTAAAGAAATCCGCATACAAACTATTACGACTGTTATTTAAATCGTGTTACTAAATAAGTAGTTACTTATAAGAAACATTATTACTACAAAAAATGGGGATTGCATTAGGAATTACTCACACAGACCTCTACCTACCATATTATTCAGGGCTAATCGTATTTAACTGTATTTCCATTTTCACAACATTTTTAATTGACTACGGTTGGACAGAAACCGCATAGATACAAATAGGAGTAGTAGTCTTAATGGTTTTTAACAGTTTTTTTTAACAGGGATCGGATATTGAGACGTCAAGACATTCATTAATGTATAACAATCATTACTATCAGGACAAAAAGTTGATTAATTTCATAGTAAAAGCTAATTTTTGGAAATAGTCCACATCACTTATGTTCCTTTATCATTTATCACGAAAGTGTCAAATTTAGTCCAGCGTTCAGCATACAGATGCCGTAAGCATCTCCTGATTAAATTTGAACATGTTCCGGCAACATTGTATCAATAAATTTGAGAGCCCCGATTATGAAAATTTTTTAAAAATTGAAATTATAAATATAATTGTATAATTACAATATATATAATGTCTTATTGTTAAATAATTATTATCCAGTATAAAATATCTGACATAATATATTTCAAGATATTCATTAGCACCTGGAATACTACGCGCCAAATTTAAATTAATCTTAATTTTACATTACAATTAAAATGTAAGTAAATACAGAAATTTGGAATAAAATTATATTTATTTTAAATAAAAATAATCTCAATCAAATATTGGTCATTTTATTAATAATAATATAATAAAACAATTTTAATTTAAAATGGAAAATAAAAGTTTCATGTCATTTTGTTAGATTTGTTTGCTCATTTTATTTTAACTTTATCAGTTTTGTCATAGTAAGAAAAGAAAACACAATTAACAAAGTAAAACCAGAGTACGGAAATAAAATTTACAAAGAAAAATTAAACATTTAGTTTTGTTTGCTCAATGAGGATGATGAGTTTTTAAATGATTTAATTAGGATTGTAATAATGCGTGGAAAAGTTCAAAAGTTCATTTCTAAGGAATCATGATTGAGATACATGATTTACATGATTGAATTTTGAACAAAAGTCCATTTTATAGAACATTTTATGATCTTTTTTAAAAGTTACATCAATATGATCGTCCTTGCAGAATTAATGTAGATTTCTTTTTCTAAATTATTTGACGATGGTAGGTTTAAAAGATATTTGAATGATGCTCGTCATTACATGTAATATGAGCATCATCAGAAATTAATTGAGGACCCAATTAAGGGGATACTCCGGTGAAATTTCAGCTTTAGGAAAGAATTATCGTAGAATGTTGAAAATTTACAGGTAAGGCGGGCCGTGTAAAAGAAACATCCTGTCAAAAAATGGGGCCCTCCCTCCGCTTCCTTTTTGTCC
>JABFQA010000977.1:0-15762 GCA_022817065.1 Probaryconus sp. ZL-2020 | reverse complement strand
CTTTAATTGATAAGTTTATAATAATCATCTAGTATTTTCTATTTAGAAGAAAAATTTTTCAGTCGTCATTTATGCACGAAATATAAAGAAACAAGATCATAAAAATGCGTGAATTATTGTGTCTCTCGAGTTTATAAAAATTTTGAAAGTCATCACTGTAATGAATTCTTAAAATTGCTATAATAATGGTAGAATAAATTTCACAACGAACATTTCATATTTTGCAAACAATAATTTTTGCAAGAAAATTGTGTCATGAGTACTTCCGAAAGACAGTAATATTTTTCATAAACTAAATTGTCTCCTTCATTCGTATTTCATTTAGTTCATTCAAATATTTGTGTTGGAATGCAGCAAGGCCAACATAAACTTTGACATTTTTTGTAAGATAAATCAAAACGTATATATTGTGTAAAGGCCAACAGAATTCCTTTAGCAAAATTAAGAATACATTTATTATGACAATTTCGTAAAGAACAAGTTTCTAAAAACATTTATTATTAACATCCTTTGAGTTCATATGTATTACACTAATAACACAAATAAGGTTGAAAAATATCTCCACTCGTTCAAAAGAATTTTCTCCAAGAAGAAAACAATTTCTGTATAAAAATGGAATTTTCCTTTTGCTAAAGAAAAACCGTACTTCTACATGAAACATTTCTTTTTAGTGTTTTTATTTTTAGAAGAACAGCTAAAAGGCTACGTTTCACCGCACAATATGTAGATTTTACAATTTTTAGTGCAAGCCAGAAATCTGCTTAATATAATAACATCTTCACTTCTAAAGAACTATATTCCTGACGAATAAAAAGAAGCTTTTCAAAAGTACGTTGATGATTCAATGTAATATATTTTTTTTTTTTATGCAAAAAGACAAAAAATACTTTATTTAATCACCTTTCGTTCTCATTTTGAAATATCTTCGAATCTTAAAAAAAAAAAAGAACTTATTACAATTTCATCAGTTTCAAGATTTTCAACTTTGTATTCGTGCTTGCTTTGACTTTTTAACATTGTGTGTAAAAGTTCAAAAAGCTTAAAAGTTGCAAAAAGTCTGAGACCTTTGCATTTGAAGCTCCATAGTTTTATCACGATCGCGTGAAATTAAGTATTTGTGCAATATTTAAAGGTTTCTTAAATATTTGAGGGTCATTATACGATTTACAATCCTATTTGAGATTTACAGACGTATGTTTCCAATGGAACATGAGTGATGAAAAATGTACGATTTCACAACATTTTCCCGATGGAATACAATCAATCAGAAACCCCAATATTGAAAAGATACTGAATAGACTTTGTAAATTTAATAATTTTGCATTAAATGAGATTTTACGAACAAAGACATTTATCCTTTTAACAAAATAACAAAATGGCCGTTCGTGAAAAAATTGTAAGAAGTCAAGATTTAAGAACATTTTCTTATTGTTCTACTTACGTAAATGTTTTGTCATTAAACTGTTTAATTCAAAATTGAAGTGATACAAACTTTATCATTAATATAACAACAACTCTATGACAATGTAACAAGACCATAAATAACGTGATACTTTCAATAGACGGTCAATTTAATCAAACCGCATTACTATATTCAAACAACATTATAACAAACCTGAAGTTTAAAATAACAATAGTGAACTTTTACGAGTATACCTTGTAAGATAAACGCTATTTCCAGTTTTCCATCAATATTGACCAACTTTTCTATTACCCCTTCAACATGAACTGAATTATTTGAACTAAGCGTCTTATGTATGACGTATATATACTTTAACTAAAGTAAAAAGTGTCACTTGCGAAAAAGTTGCACGCGTTAGGAGAGAAGAGTTTTACGAATGAATTTCATTGGTATTGCATTTTCCATGAAGACTTCTTTTATGAATCTTACGCTGTCGCCCTTATTTTTATAGGCTTTGTTTTCCTAATGTATTTCCGATTATTTTCTGAAATTTGGAACAGTTTTCATTGAGATATTTGAACTCTTTGACACTCTTTGAAATTCAGACGTTTTTAAATCATGAAGGTTAACTTGGCAGAGAAAATGATCCAATCCTTTTTGAGTTTGCTCAACCCAAATTTTCGTTTGCTCACTTTTTAAAATCATTCTAAATGCATTTTTTTTAATCTTCTGCTGTCGAATCTTCTGCCAGTTTCACCATCATAAAAAATAAGCAATATTTTTGTAAAAAGTTTATTTTAGAAACTTTCTCATCTACAGATTTGCTTCCTCGAAGAAAAGGTCGCAATACTTTTGCATGATAAAAAAGCATGTAGTTTAAGCCTGGGTAATTATTTGGAGTACAGTCTTATTTGGAGTAGCACATCAAAAGATATTTGTTCACTGTATTTATACGAGCTGAATAAGAATAATTGTCAGTAAAAGTTAATAAGATTGTAATGAACAGTCAGATAATGACTTACATTAATATTCAATATGATATATTGAACAATTTAATCTAAATATAACTTTTCAATCGAAAGTAGATTTATTCTTATTATATGTGTTCAATAACTGAAAACGTCACTGCATATTTCATGTAATTAAATATCAAGAATTTCGATATAAAGTTGCTGCGAGATTTTATCACAGCGCAACCTCAGCGTTTGCATATCTCCCAGTCAAAAGTTATTAACAATTGTTTTTAAACAGTTGCTGATATCTCATTTATTGTGGCCTATTTGATATTTATTTATTTATTTATATATTTATATATTTATTTATTTAATAACGAGATATATCCTTTGAATTACAAATTGAATTATAAATATGTTGAATAGATCATTTTTACCAAATTTCAGGGTTTGCACGTTATTCAGTCACAAGTTATTAACGATTTTTATAAACAATTGTTAATAATTCAATAATTAACAACATGGAAATGCTGAAAATTGTTAAAAATCATCTTACTTGTATAAAAAATGTATCAAAAAAATGTATCAAAAATGGGCCTTTCATTTATCGAATGCTTTCAATTATCGAATTATTAATAATTGTCTCAATGAATTAAAGTGATAATGTAATCACTTAAACCATTTGACAGTAACAATTAGACAACGTCTATTCAACACTTGCTGAGTTTCAATTACCTGAATGTCTCATCTAACTCCCCGAAAACCTAGTTACAAGTTGTTATAATACAAGTGACTAGAAGTTTTCCAACTCTTGGCAGCTTTCGTGCGTGATGCATTGAAATTCAGGGAGCCACGCAGGGCCTGTATTGATTTCCAATAATTATCAATTATTGCAGCTAATGATCTGCTTGATCAGTATTTCTGGCGCTGCTATTACAGCCACCGCTGTCTCGAGGACCTCGTTAGTTTCACGCCGTTTGCTCGCTCGTTCGTTCGTTTGTTTGCTCGCTCGTATTACGTCGGGGGTGTTCCTCCGGGAGATCGACGTTAATTACATAAATTCGCTTCCGACTGTCTTCCTCGCTGGAGCCAAGTGTCGAGCACAGCGGCTCTGAGAGTTTCCTCGTCTGCACTGAACGCGAGCGGCGATTGTCAATTGATGATGTATTCGTTTCGTTGCCTTTTCATAGGCCAACTTTCCACGTCTCCGACGGTGTTGAATTTAATACACATTTTCCTCCGAATCAGGTGGGGGTTGGGGCAGGGAGAGGGGCGGGAGGGGGACATAGAATCAGCAAAATTGTCCAAGTTGTGTCATCTGGAAACACGTTAGCAACACTTTATTCAGACGAGGTGAACATCATTCATATGTGCTCCGCGTGCATTGTCGTGGCTGATTTGCTTTTACCAGGGATGAAAAATGACGCACCCATTGTATGCAAGTACCACAATTCTCCAGGAGGAAAAGTTCGTCATTAAGATTAATGAACTGTTCTCTGATATCCCTGTCACACATGTACACAGGAATATATATTTGCATACGCGGTATAAACAAATGTTTATACATGTTGATTAACTGTAACTGAACCACGTGATAAGTCATGGAAACATCATTCTAAATTACGGAATATGAACCCTTCACTGTAAATGAACAATATCTGGGAAACATTAGAACATGAAATATGAATTTTATAATGATATCATTATGAAGTTTTATTAAGAAAGAAATATAATATCATTATCATTTAGTACAAATCGATCATGTAGATTCCGAAGACGTTAATTCCAAGAGGCGTGTGTTTCGGAACTTTTGGTATCGATACACTTTAAATAAATAACATTTTTTATCGGAAAAACAGACTTGCAGATAAGTTCTTTTTCGACTATAAATTCAGTAGCAAAGTATTATTTTCTTGGCTGAGGAGTAAACGCGTAGGAAACGGCTATCGCAAAAATATAACTTTTCGTATTGAATAGCATCGGTTTTACAATATTTTTCGCGGGGCTTTGCATCCCGAAAGTGTCGCCCAAAGTAAACCAATTTGCAATAAATAACGCCTTCGCGGTCAAAGTGATTGCCCGATGGTAAATCAAAATAAGATAGAACTGAGCCTGACGAAAAACGTACGAGCCTACCCCGATAAAAGCAAAATAAAATAGTAATTTGAGCGCGGCAATATTTCCACAGCGACGCTCGTTGTTTCGGAGCGTCCCCGAAATATGGTTAAAAAAAAAAAAAAAATCCCGCGGCTCATGCACCGCGACGACCAATGCAGACAATAAAAATCGTAGAATCGACTGCTTCATCTCGCTTTGTCCTTCGCGCGATGCGCTGATAAACGAAGATAAATTTGCAAATAAATCAAACGGTATCGCATCGTGGCACTGTTGCCGAGTCGGTTCGTTCGTTTGCAAAAGGCAACAGCGCGAGAAATAATAACGCATACACGGTTTTCGATGGAAGACAAAAGGTGTGTTGTTTGCGCTATTGGGAAATTTGCGATCGCTTGGTATTAATTTATCGGATTCGGGTTCCGAGAAGACCCTGGATTTGCCGCGGAGCCCACGCATCGTCGCTTCGGTTCGAAAATGGATGAATTTAATTAAACAGATGATCCCCTCCACTCCCCCCCTCCCCCAATGTTACGGACAGTTCGCGCGCCGATTCACGATTTGATCTTCGCGAGACTCGACTTCGAATGCGGATCGCTTGGCGAAGGGGACTTTAATTAGACTGAGGGAATTAATTAACTCCGTCAAATGGCGCGCCGTCCAAAGCTAACGTTCTACGCACCCTCGCCCTACAATCATGCGATGATTCCTCCCGTTTTCACGGGTTTTGTTTATTTAGACTTTAGTTAGCTCAATCGTATAATCGCTTTTGATCATGCGTGAGGTATTCGACTGGAAATTCTCGATAAGAGTTCTGTGGAAATGGTAAATGGAGTTTCAAAAAAAAATTCTAATAATTTAATGGAAAGATGCTTATAATTTATAGAAATTTTAAGTCTCCCTTTTCACAGCAACCATTGTTATATTACTACGTACATATGGTTTTTTTCATCGTCGAGGAATATCATAGGGTTTCTTTGCAAACCACCCTTATCTTCTACTCGTAGAGCGCTTAGAATAGTAGACCAGTTGTATATGTCGTGTTCAAACGGGGTTAATGAATAGAACGAAGAAAAAGGAGAAAAAAAAAAGAGAATTGAAGCGCGAGGGAATCCAATCGAGGTGGATTGAACGAGAAAACTGCTACGATCGACTGGAACGGAGGAGGCTTATGTTGGCTAACTCAATTCGTTTAAGTAGTTCCGGAAGTTTGCGAGCCGCCGAGTTGAATGGGGGTGAAGGGGGGTAAATGCAAGTCGTTGGAAAATAATTCCCGGGAACTGCGTTGCGCTGGATCCGCGTCTGCCTCTGGATTATTAATGATATAATGTGCTCGCGGATGAGATTTTCAACAGTTGACTTTTCACAAATTTGAATCGCTTCTTATGCAAATTTATTTGCTGATTTTCATATCTAAATAAAGGTCACAAATTGCTAAGGATCCATTTTTTGGACCCTCATTTTCCTAGAAAAACAAGATCCTTTGAATTTCAAAGTCTCTCTCTCTCTCTCGAAAAAAAAGTTTGTGTGCTACTGAGGAAAAACCGGGCGCAATAAAATGAAGCATAAAAATGCTTCGCTTTTTAAAAAATTTCTCCGCAAAAATTGTGTAATAATTTGTTGTTGGTTTTATGAACGAAAATGATGTTATCATTTGGTAGTTGTTCTTTTCACTTGAGTGTGTTAATTTTAAATGCATTTTTATCGTACATTATTTTTGAAATAATAAATTGAAAAAAATAATAAAGTGAAGTGTTACGAAAAAATAAAAATGAAACTGCATGCGATATAAATGAGCGCATTTGGCAAATGTGAATTGGTCACGGTTCGTTGCATAAATGCACATGAGCGATAACTGTATACATTCTGGGCTTTGTTTCATTAGAAGTTCATCGAATATATGAAAGTGATTTTGATAATCGATAGGCAACGTCAGCCGATCGATTCGTAAATCGAGCGATGCTGCATTAAAAGTCCATTATACCTCCGACGAAATACGCCCTGTGGGATGGCACCACCCTTGAACTAAGGTCGCGAACTCATTTATATGCAGCTCGTATGTACCTACACGCTATCTTCGTGTACGTGAACATTTTCCCATACGTAATTCTTTGTAGCACTTCAGTCGACTCTTTAAGGAGAAAAACATAACACGTGTAATGCAGCTAGTTCCCGTGGAAATTAATCACAACATTTTTCTTCTGAATAATAATCAGTCGGAATTATCTGTAAAATTTTCTACGAAATATTTTGAATATGTTTAATCGTAATGCAAAAACGGTTTTGTTTTATTAGTTCAAGTTAAAGTTATAAATTGGATGAAATATACAAAATCTAAACAAATTGTTTTATCTGACGGCTGAAAACAAGCGAATAAATCTTTTATAGTGTTAATTACAAGAAGCGTATAACATTTATATATTTTCATACATTCGAAAGATAATGGGAAAACGAGAGAAAGCCCGACGCGTTTACCACTTCCGAGCCACAAATCTTCCGTCGAGAGGGACAATTCTCATTTCAACAACACGCTGAAACTCCAATCGATAATATAGTCCTGAAAAAATAAAGCTTTTGTTACAAACAAACATTATATGTAACAAATTTGAATTAATTAATATAACCAAAAATGATCACAATTTTGTCAATAGATATAATTACATATTTAATTAAAAAAACAGACATGAAATGTATCAAAAAAATATATCTTACTCGTACAAAACGTCTAGCAAATGTAAAAAAGAATATATGATCTACATCTGTCTGACTATATAATATCTAGGGATGAGCTTTGTCCGAGTTTCAAAAATATAATCCACAGTAACACAGTTTTTATAACTCTCCTGTACTGCTAGGTACATACTACAATGCCCTTTTTAGAGGATTTATTAATCCATTCCATGGCCAGTGTGTGGAGTTAATAAAACAACAATTCCTCCTGGAGTAAATTTATGATATCTACTAAAATGAAGTTGAAAAACATTTTTCTACGCTCCTTGTCAAGTTATTATTTATTATTCGCTGAAATTAGTTCGCACAAAGCGTTACGTACAACTGAATCCGTAATTGAGAAACATTAATTATGCAATAATTATTACAGATATGTTCATTTCCTATCAGAATTTCATTTTAATTGCTCGTACCAACGGCTAATTGAAATTTCCTCGTTTCAATAAAAATTAAGTCAGATATAAAATTCACGTCATATCCAATTGATATCTGAAAAAAAAAAAACAATTCCACAAATAAGTTGAAAAAATCCAGTGACATTTGTTTTGGTATTTGCTGTTCTTTTGACGTATATTAAACATCCCCTTCGACGAGGATAACATCAGTAATTAGTTGAGGCATAATCTATGCATAGCATTTCAAAAGGTGGTACGTTCTAAATTTGATATTGTTTCGAAACACCCTTTATGCATATATATATATATATATATGTAGACACATTTACAACGCCAGACGGGTTTACATAAGTGCACATACGCCGTGGGCACAACCCCGTGTGACGCGGGATCATGACACATGCATATATGTATCAAGCGATTCTCGGTTGCAGATAATACGCGCAGTATATGTCTGTTGGAAAGAGGGTCTTCTTATCAGCACGTGCCGCATTGACTAAACGCCGAAATACGATTCCGTACTTTGTTCGCAGCCGAGTGAGAGATAATTGCTTGCAAGCCGTGATCTGCGGCTCAGCTTGGATTACCCTCAATATTGCCGGTCTTTTTTTTTAAATCGACAATTCCATTGCAAACTGCGAATGGAAACTAATACATTGGAATTTTGCGCATTAGCCAAAGGGGCTTTACTTTAATGGTTGTAATACGCTGCCAAATGTTTTACGCGACTTTTATTTTGTTTATCCGATTTAAACCTACTTGCAGTAGTTATAAAACATTGTAAATCACACAGAAATAATAAGACAAACTTGATGCCATATTAAACGTTTTTTAAAGTACACTGAAAATTATTAAAACTTTTTTTTTTTTTTTTTTTGTTTTGAAGCACCATTTTATATTTACCTATAAATTTTGGGAAATTTATCTTTTAACGAGAATTAAATTGATTATATGGAATATTTTTAAAAGGTAGTTATTAAACTGTAAACTGAATTTCATTATGAAAAGAAAATTGAATGAATAAGTAAATGACGTTATGAAAGACTCTTTCATATGAAGAGAGGCGTTAATCAGAGCCTGTCAATGATAAGCAAAAGAAGCAAGTAATTCAACGGCATTAAATTAATAGATCCGCGATGGGGTTGTTTGCACTTAAGCCGCCCTGCGTGACTTCCGTCAGCGACGTCGGCTTATTTCCGCCCTGAGCCAATCGCGTCAAGCAAATAGACTCGTTATACAGCCATTTTGAAGTTCCCCTTCTGCCTCAATGAATTTCAGCTTTGCCACAAATATTGTGTTTGAATCTTGAACAAAACTAATTTCAATTTTTAGTCAAAGCTTCAGTTTTAATTGAATAATTTCAGAATATCTTTTTAATATATCGGGGGTTAACGCAGATACAATTTTTTTTTCTACCCAATAGAACAAAAACCTTTTTGAATCGTTCTTCCAAAAAATAGTATCTTTGTTGATTTAATAAATTTTATAGAAAGGTTTCTTGATTAAATATTTATTATTAATGTTAGAGACGCCTGAGCTAATCTTGTGTTAAACTACTTAAAAGTCAAGCAGAACAATCTTACGAAACACTTACTCTAATTTTCTAAATAATTTTGAATCAACAGTTTTTGACAATTTTATGTAATCGATGTTTTATTTTTCTAGCGGTTAGGGAAATATAAATTGAAATCAGTTTAAACATTCGACTGAATTAATAGGAATGATGCGCGGTAAATTCAACCAAGCGTGCAAATGTTATTCGAAAATAAATAATAAGCTGTGCCTATCATGACGAAACGTATACCAATGGCGTATCCGTTCCAGAATTAAGTCACGTCAGCATATCGCTGTTTTGTAATCACTCTTATGGAGCTGACACGGTTGAGTGGCAGTTACTGCAATCAATAAATCACGTGACAAATCCAAAACATTCGACATGAAGCTCGATCGTATGAAAAAATTCGTAATCCCGCGCAAAACAAAAAACGTGACAAAAACGTACTACACCGGAAAGAAGAACTGTTTTGCACTAATGACACTCGTGTTTTAAAATTTATGTCACATTTTCATGCGAGTTCGAGCGTACAAATGTTTTTGCAAATATTCATCGTTTTAATACGAATCAAAAAGGTTCGTTTTAATTCAATTATTATTGCTTTGTTCAATTTGGTAATTTAATGAAATAGTAAATTAGATTGAACAAATTTGCTGTAATTCAAATTACATAAACTGTTCATTATCGAGTTGTTAATTTATTTTCATTTTAAAATGAAAATTTATTGTACCATTAACTTTTGCCAATGTAAACCTTCGTCATTATGATATATAAACCTTATACATATAATATCTCATTATTTTAATTCATAATTTCATTAATTATACTCTATTCATACAAAATTAATGAAAGCCTTCCTATTCTATATATCTTTAAAAAGGAATTATGGGTAATCGTGCTCTTTATAAATATTTTATTCTGTAAATTAGCTTCCATAAAATCCACTTAATTTCAATGTGCAATGTGTTAAATTACACCAAGTTGCGCATTTCTTAAATTGCTCTTAAGTTCTCTTTTAATCTACATAGTAATTATAATTAACGTTGACGATTATCGCCACGAAACTGAGTGAAATATTGTTCCTACACAGACGTAGATCATGAAAATAAAAAAGATTATTGTGAAGAAAATTTTGACACAGTCATTGAATTATCGCCAAAACAAATTGTTTAAATACAAAAGATTACTCCAGCAAAGGACACATAGGTTGAATTCGGCAAAGGATTCCTCTACTCCCCACCCTTATTCTATTACAAACCCCCTTCTTCCCCATATATATATTTTTATTCTCCTAACATAAACGAAGCTATAAAATATATTTATATTTTCCGCGAACATTCTTTTTCTTCATTAAACATATCTTTATGACAAAACACAACATCATCTGGACAATATAAGTTTCGTTTCGTCTTATCTGGAGATGAATTCCTCAGATCCTTCTACGTCAAATCCAAAGAGATTCACAAAACTATCGTAATATAGGCGAACCTAAAGTAGGGGTCGAAAAAAATACCCCATGACGTAGAGAGGAGTACAAGAATTTATCGTTTATTAGTACAAAGCCTAGACTCGTGGAAGCACGGGCTATTGAGTAAAGTCCATTGAAACTTTCCTGACTGTGGAAGAGGGCAATAAAAGCACAGAAAGGAAGAAAGGAAAAAATGGCTAACTGCTCGACAGTCGCAGAAGTGCACAGAGGAGCTGAAATGGGACCATGATATCACTCCAGTCCTGTCTGGGTTGAGTGGTTTGAGGCCCGACGAGCCTTTACGAGTTCTTGGCTCGCGAAATTTGTCTGGATGCCACCCCACACATACACACGCACACATACACTTGCGTTCCCCGTGCTAGGCAACCAGGGAGACAGGAAGCAGTAATGCGCCGGGCCACCAAATACAGATAAAGTCTACCTCAACGAACGAGACCATTCAACATGATTCGCACGCTACCCTTATGATGCCCGAACATCCATTTCTCCTGCATATATGTTGTACCTTCTGTGCTGTGAAAACAAACTTACTTTTTATATCAACAAAGCTAAAACAGAAAAAAAAAACGAATTATATCTTGTTTTAATAACATTACGTATACAACAAAACCAAAAATTAGAACATTATGAAGAATTTTCGTGATCATTATTAAATCTGAATTCGCGTATTGTAAATAATTAAAAACGAAATATCGTTCTGAATATAATTTGAAAGGAATAAAAATTCATCAGATAAATTATAACGAGCCCATGCATAAGTGAATATAAGAATAAAAGGCACGCAGAACTGTAATGAATAATATGATACAAATCTAGTACGAATAAATAAATATCTTGTTATGCATCATGTTTGATTAAACTCATTGGTACTTATCTGTCTTTTGTTGCTATCAAACGAATACACGAAAATCCAAATAATTTCTATTGTTACCCCGCGGTTGAACAATGATGGTGGATTTGAATGTGTTAACATACATTGCTTAATGATAGTGTTCGTCGTACAGTTCTCTGAACGGTATAACAGTGTTATCGGAAATAAAAGATTGAATGCAAATTCGACTGATGAACCACTTTACCGTTCGCAATTGGGTTAACTAAGATGGTGATATGCAACATCAAACATCGTTTGCTCGAGAAAAAAATCGAAATCAATTGCAAAAAAAGAATAGTCTATTTTACAGTACATTAAATTCGTATGTGACTTCGTTCTGTAAAATAAAAGTGGTTATAAGATGGAATGAAACGTTTTCCAATGCAAGACAAAACCATCTCAAAGGCACAGCATCAACAGATGAAACTCAGTACATTTGATCCATAATTTATTCAAGCGTTTTCAATACAAATACAAAGTGGAAGTGCGCGAGGTTGTTTTTCAAGTGAAGTAGAGTGATTGCATGTGCAGCTATTTTCGCTCTCGCGATTCCCTGGCAAAGGAGTTCATGACTGCGAAGAGACAAGGTGATAAATGTTTCAGAAGTTTCCTCCATGACAAAACGTTTTGGGGCTGAAAGATCGCGATCGGGGGGAAGTCGGAGTTTCGTTGGGCTTCGTGCAGAATGGTGATTCGGTCTCTTATCCAGTCGCTGGGAGAATACAAACGACGGACAGGAGCCGTGCCGGGCGTGGAAAGAGTTTGCTGAAGATAAATTAACAACGAGGTCTTTCGGCACTCAGGGCCCGCCGCAATGAATTCTGATTTCCACTATATGCCGCGCGACAACTTTTAATGTCCCAAGTTGAACCGTTTATGCGCCCGTTAAATATTCGCGCGTTCCGGAATTTTAAGCGCGATACATTTCTCGCCTTTCTAGACCTCGTAACACAACTCGTCCGATCAATTATGCATTTGGACTGTTCAATGATTGAAGCATTTTTCTGGTAAAAAAAAAAAAAGCAAAGAAGAAAAATAGAAAATTCAACAACTTTTCACGAAAATTATCCCGATCGTAAATCCACCTTTCCGGGAACTCGTTAGACTAGTCCTTCGCAGGGATTAAAAATTAAAATCTCCTTCGCATTTTCATCCCAGCTTCTCTCGGTGAATTTCATTTAACGGAAATCCTAAAAATAAGGTACCCCGTGGCTTTTCATTTTCTCCTTTACTCATTCATTTGTAAACAACTTTGAGAAACAAATTCCATTGGATGAGAAAAGTTGATGAATTTAATGTTAATTGATCCCAACTTGTTTCATTGTTTCCGCGTTTTAAAAAAAATAGCAGAGAGAATAGCGTGACGTCTGGATAGTATCAATGAGATGAAAAGTGATTAAATTACCATGGCGCAGCGATAGTTAGTGCGGACAACCGGAGTATAGCCCGGGACCAACGGGCCATGAATGAATAATGTGCTTTGTGAAATGGAGCACGAATGGAGAATTTGGAGCAAAGGTCTCAAGGAATGCAATAGAGAAAATAGAATACTTTCCTCGGCAAATAAAGAGAACGACTTTATTTTTCATTCAGACAATGTCTTCATTCATAAGTAAGTTAAGTAGAAACGTTAAATTACTGAGAACTTCATTTGCAAATAGAGAATTCCTTGCGTGCTAAATACGTTTTTCATTTTCTCCCGAAAACCGAAGCGGACGTAGACATTGCAAAAATATTGACGATGCAAATGAAAAAGGTTTATTTTAATACGTCGCGTCTTTGGCATTAAGCGAAGGTGCTTTTCATCTGCAAGCTTTTATTAAAAATTATATATGGAAAAGTTGTTCCGTTCGAATGACATCGGCATCGATGAATCGAGCAACTGGAACGTCCGCGTTAATTAAAAATGGTGAATCGCTTTTAATCAAAGAGTCGTTTCTCCTTAGTCTACCGTTCCTCTTTATTCGCCAACTATTCTCGACTTTGTACATTCGTCGAAGCGCAGCATTTGACTGATTTTTAACAAGATACAAGCCAAGAGAATTCGTACCTCTTGCGATTTCGTAGCGTAGAGGCGAGGGAGATGTTTTAATAAGACACACCTCCTGCTGAACCGTTTCCAAAGTTCAGATCGACTTTGATTAGAGCATCCTGCTAATGACGGGGGATCGACCGACGTTTAATCCAATATTCAAAGCTGTCTGGGCCAACTCATCGGGAACGAGGCATTAGCTCATCGTGAACTATATATTAAAGACTTCGACGCCACGCTAACTTACTACCGGGATTAGTCTAGGAAAAATTTTTTTTTTCTATTCATTCAAAAATTTAACATCAATGTGTCAATGAATTATTCATACATTTGCTGCTTCTAAATTACTATTGGAAGACATTCCGTGTAAAGTACGATAATGCTTAGTGGAATAGAAAAAAATTTATTGCGCTATTTCAGAGGGAAAACTTCTTTCCTGAGCCAAATGGTTTCAATATGATGTACATTTCCTTTATCATTGAGGGAAAAGATTTTTTAAGCACTAATTCATAAACTCTAAAAAAGGCTTTACATATATTTTTAGAATAAATTTCCTGACACTTTTAAAATAAATGTTCTGTTTGAGAGTCATTGATTTTGAGATCATCTATGTTTTTCAGACGATAGTAATGTTAATAGTTTGTGAAAAACGAACGATCACAGTTTCTGGGAATAAATTAAAAGATGGTGTCAGCGGATGAAATGTTAGAGTCAAATTACATTGTAATTTGACTAACTAGAAGGGAAGCAAGGTGCTATTTGCTAATCAAATCTTGAATCATATTTGCAAGTTTGTTGCCCACTTGAATAAAGTAGATTAACGTCTGAACGAATTTCGAATCGCTGGAAGACTTTTCCATTACTGTAAATGTAAAAGAGAATATCTTAAGTATAGCTGTGGTAATTGTGCAGCGCGAAATTAAATTAGGAATGTTCATAAAATATAAATGCAAAGATTATCGTTTATGACAAATCAAGTACATTTTTTGTAATAAAAAGAATTTATTTTTAGTAAAGTAACTCTGTTATTTACATAGAGATGGCAAATAAAACCAAAAATTCTCTCGAATTTTTATTTTTCCTAAAATTCAATTTTGTTGTGGGTTGAAAGAATCATGGCTTAAATGCAGCAATTGGCTCACATCCAAGACAAAATTTAATTAAAAGAAAAAAATTAAGAATGTGAAAACGAGTAAGCTACCATACCGAAGGAAAGTACGGTCCAAATGAGAACGAAAAATGGACAACGAGTGCTTTTACGTAACTCGTTAATTGTTTAGCAAACTGCAGAGTGAAATTTTACTGTTTTCTTGGGATATTACTAATATTTGCTTCCCTCCCAATTTCCATGTGCGCAAATTTTAATTATATACGTTCAATACTTAACAAACGTTTGTTACGGATTATTACGTCCTAAAATAAACGTTTTTGAATTTAATTTTAGAAATTCAATAGTCGAAGTAATCAAGACGTTCGCGTAGAACGTTGCGGCAAGATTTTTCGCAGTCGGAACTTTCTACGCGATCTACGCGAACGTTATATTACTCGTCCGAGAGTGAGAACGTCCCCCACCATTTTCTTTTCATTAATATATTGTTTATAACAACTAATTTTAATAACTTTTATTTATAATTTATGACTTAGTATGTTATAAACTTATTTATTTAAACATTTTTATTAGTTGTTGGAGCACTAAAATGTATATTTTTGATAAACTAAATATTCGTTTGTCAAAAACAGTTCATTGTTCTTCGGCATAGCTGATCGATACTGAATTTAATGTTATATCGAGGGATTTTTCTCACTCCTTTTTCTTTTTTCTCCGGAAAATGGCACACTAGTACAAATCTTTATTATTATTCGATCGAACCTATAATCTATTATAATATGGCGGCGTGTTCGAATATTAACAATAATTTATATTATGTTTTTCTTTAATAAACAACAACAAAAAGTGATATCAAAACCAAAAATTACAATGCAATGCATTGTAATGGTTCGGCAAGATTTCACGCAGTCTTGTCCTTTTCCATGTATTCTCCCCAAACAAAATTTCCAAATGTTTGTTCTTTCCAAATAACAAAAAAATTAACAAACTAACAAAAAAAAATGAGATTTTTTATTTATTTAGATCATATTATTTAGATGATCCTTATTTAGATCATACAATAAGGCCGGCAAAAATTTTGTGTTTTTATTTTTTTAAGTTTTTATTTTTTTTGT
>JABFQA010000976.1:0-15764 GCA_022817065.1 Probaryconus sp. ZL-2020 | reverse complement strand
TTAATCAATTAATTAATTAACACTGTTTTCTTTGTTTAACTGAAAATCATGTAATATTGTGTCATCAAAGAAAAAAAGGTAATAAAATTTTATTACTTTGGGGAAATCGAATGTTACGTCTTTTCCCGGGCGCATATGAATTGCTCTCATTAACTACAAGGTTTCTAAGATATTACGCATCCATGACCTTTCGCTTTTTTGGGCCTTGTAGTCGATAACTATGAGATCTAACGAATTTGTTTTTCGTGATCTAATATCGACTACTTTTTACTTTTATGGTATTAGTTTCTCTGACTTGATAAATTATCAAGTGTCGATAATTTTTAAGATCCGAATTCGACACTCATGACTTGCCATTGTGACAATGCTTTACTATTATTCGAATATAAATACTAACATTCGTATTTTATGTTTCAGGTTTAATTTGCAAGAGAGAAAAGGGAATGATATGAGATGAATAAATATATCTCATATCATAACAATCATCCCAAGTGGAAATTGCCGGAGTTACAAAACGAGCCATTCATTGCTAAATCCTGGATTTAGCCAGCATCCCGGTACTGTATCACTACTGAGCCGGTTGCGCGTCCACACTTGGGTTATCACTAAGACTTATTATCATTTCGGTTACTTACATTTTGCAAAAAGAGTCTTCTATAATTATTATTTCTTAGCAAGTTGCTTATTTTTATTGTATGTGAAGTGTTAATTTTTTTTTTCCGACACATACATAACTTCATATAGCTTTTGTATAGGGAGGTTTTGCCCATAATTCAATCCCCTGCACAAGACAACTTGCCATATGGCTGATTTTCCATCATAGTCAAATTGATCAATGTTTCTGCAGAGATTGTTAATTGCCTAATTAATGAATAAAAAAAAATATTAGTACGTAGAATGAGAAAAATAATTTAGTTGAATCAAAGAAATCATTTGGATGAATGAATTCAGTAATTCTAATAAAATATGTCTTTATATTTACCAAACATTTGGTAGGTACTATTAAACTAATTATTTAAAACTAATTTTTTAAATAGTTTTTAAGATAGTATGGCGAAATACGAAAAATAACAGATTTTTTTAAATTTTGATAAGTACAAATAAGCATTATAATACACTAAGCATCCTTGGCATCCAAACTCCACTAAAAATTAGTTCTTAGTTTTCTTAAACCAGTTTGTGCAGAATTTTATAGTGGCGCGAGATGCTCAATCACGAGCGTAAATGTCCTTTTTCTATCGGACAATTAATTTATGAATGCTTACCGTCATATTCTTTGTAACGTTGATACTCAATCTAAAAACATAATACACAAAATTATTACAGTGAAACATTTGCTTTTTGTTAATTTGAATATATTTCGTTTATTAATAAGTAGAAAAAATAAAAAAAAGAATTAAGAGAGAATTTAGACCTACTTTTTTCGGCGAAATTGCGGCATATTTTTTTTTATTAAAAAGAGAGTAACCTTGACACTTTATTAAAAACCTAAGCAGAAATTTACGTGACTGTCCGTTTATTGAATTTAGGAAACTTTTATATAGCTCTCAGGTCTTAATGTAAAAAGTTAGAACACAAATTATAACCATAATCGTGAAATGTCACAAAGGGATCAAAGTTCAGTGTGAATGATTCGAAAAAAAAAAAATAAAATTTGAAATTTAAAAAAGATTCCTCTTTGTAATAGTGTTATAACGGAAAAATAAAATAAAAATTATTATGAACATGAAATACTTACTTTGAAGCAATAAAATTAAAAATGAACAAAAATAGTTATGTAAAAATAACTTTTTTGTAATTCGTGCACAGAAAGTTGTACTTTCTGATCGTGCTTTCCATGCAGGAAGATCTCAAATGCTGCACACCGTGCAGAAAAATCCAAAACTGTGCAGAAAAGTACTCGTTTTCTTCGATGTTTTAGTAGCCGAAATTAAGAGATCTTATGAACAACAACACGATATCAATTACTTTAAATATTTATATTTTATTTATCAGTTTTCAAACAGGCAAACGCCAAACTACATTAATGTTAATTGTAACAAAGACAACAATCGCTAATAAATAAGATTTTATATTTATTTATTTTATTTATTTATTTATTTATTAAGTTGATGTCCAGCGGGATATACCCAATGAAAGGACAATATGAAAAAAAAAATATACATTGTAGTTAGATGTCATCAACATAAGTAATTACATTGGAGATCAGCTGAGATAAGCTGTCACAGAAAATATCGATATCTCTTGAACAATATGAAATAAAGTTATTAGACAGGTCGATTAAGTTGAACAAGCGGCTTTTATGAATAATCGGATTATTAGTAATTGGAATATAAAAAAATTTTGGAGTACGTGTAACATAGTTTGGAACTGACAGTGAAATTTGAGAAAGTAGATATGGCGAGTCAAAAACGTTTCTGATTAATTTCAAAATAAATATGACTTGGTTGATCTTTCTACGTTTCTCAAGACTCTGTATATCAAATTTTGCGTAAAAAATTTCAATGTCCGATCCTCTTGGCGGATCCTCTTGGCGTATATGACGTAATGAGAGGAGAACTTTGTTGCATTGCGCATATCATAATTGGCGATAAAAATTTATACCTGCAAATGATAAAATTAAATACAATTAAATGTTGGAGAACGTTCCATAATATTCAATAATGTTCAATACAAAAATTTATGGATAGATAAGTTGATGTAACGAATTACAATTAACTTTGAAATGTTAGCCTCTTCTTAAATGCTCTACGTAGCCACCACCATTTTCTCGACATAAACGCATACGCGTAACAAATTCATCATTTAATGATGTTAGAGTCTCCGGCGTAATTTCTGCAACAGCGGCTGTTACTTTCTGCCGAAGGTGGTCAGCATCATCAACTGGTGTAGCATATACTGCTTGCTTTAAATGTCCCCATAAGTAGAAATCCAATGGATTAAAATCGGGGGACCTTGGGCACCATGGAATTTCTGCACCACGACCAATCCAACGATGAGGGAACATACCATCCAAGCAGTTTCTCACGGGCAAATAATAATGGATGGGGGCTCCGTCAAGTTGCATCCACATATTATTTCTAAGATTCACTGGCAAATTTTCCAATAAACCTGGTAACTGGTCTACTAAAAAATGGAGAAAATCCTCTCCTGTCATTCTCGTGGGCATTTCTATAGGACCAAGAAGATGTCCTCCAATTATTCCGGCCCAGTAATTAACGGCCCAACGTGTCTGGATGAAAAGAAAAGGAAGGATGTTAGGAAAAAGGAATAAAAGTGTTAAAGAACATGAAATTTAATGGAGTGGATATAAACAAACTAAAAATATACTCTTCAGAGTAAAAATAAAAGGTTTTATATTTTTTAGAGTATTTTACATGGTTTCAGAATGTTCTATATTGTTATACAATGTTTTAATTAGTTTCAAAATATACCAGAAGTTTCTGGTAATACGAATGTAATACGAATTTCAGTTATTGCAACTTTGTAAGTGTTATAGCAAAAATTTAATTAATACTTGAAAATGATCCACTCGAACAAGATGTGGATTTTCTGTCTCATAATAATGCAAATTTCTTTGATTTATTACGCCAGCATTTGTGAATTTGCATTCGTCGGTGAATAGCACTTTCTTAAAAAAATTAGGATTTGTCTCGAGCATGTCCACTGCCCAAGTCGCAAAACGCAGCCTCTCTTGAAAATCATCTTCATTTAAATCCTACATTATCATATTAAAATTTAATTTAAATATTTCCGAGCATATTAATTTATTATATGACTAGAATGACTTGTCATGTTCTTTTTCATCCACTGAAAAAAAATAATACTAAAGAAATTACTGTTCCATTACAGTAAACATATTTCAGTGCTTATCACTAATTTTTTCATTTAATTCTACTTTTTGAACATGTTAAATTAACTGTTCATAATGTAAAATTTACTGAATGATTTTGGTTAATAAGCTTGTGAGACTTTACTCTTTACTTCAGTAAACGTAACTAATTATGCAGTAATATCAACTGTTCACAGTGTTGCTAATAGTTCTAACACTGGTAAACTTAACTGTATTAAATCACCATAATCCTTCAGTAATTGCCAGTGTAGTTGACATATTATCCCAAATTTAACTGTATATTTCAATAATCTTAACTAAAATTTACGCTGTCGGTACAGTATTTTTTTTCAGTGTCTGATTTGTAAAAAAATGAGTGTGCGCGCATTTCCAAACATTACAGTTAACTTTACACCGTGTTAAGTTTTTTACTAATTGATGATTTTTATTAATTGATTAATCGAGTGATTTGACGCACTTCTGTTGCACTCTCAAAAAAAGCTATCTGAGTTAACATGAAAATCTTGAATGAAGATTTTAACTTTTGAATATGGATATTGCAATTTTATTTTAGAAACATTAATTTTTATCGAACATAAATTATTTTTAAGAGTGCGATTTGTTTTTTTTTCCGGTACGAATTGTTCTATATACATACGAATTGTATTAAGGGTAGAATAGTTTAAAAGCAATGAAAATAATTACAACAAAGAAACAGGAAACTTTTTACTTGTTATATACGTTACGCGTAATTGAATCATGAATCGAGCATAAAAAATAATGTAGTTCAGATCGGAAGTCGATTAAGAAATATTTTACCTGAACCTTCGTGTAGTGATACGCATGGTACCCATGACTCTTCACTACTTTTTGAGCAGTACCGTAGCTCACTTCGCAATTTATTGCTACACTTCTTAAACCAATAGCCGGATCGTCTTGCACACACCTTATAATTTCCGCCTCTTTTTGAGGTGTTCGCACATTACGGGGACGACCTGTTGGCTTCCTTTGTGCGACATTACCTGTTGCACGGAAACGTTCCGCAACACCCAAGATCACCTTGTTAAATTTAACAAAATATAAAATTAAAAACAATATTTTCGTGAGATGCTGAACTCAGGCAACTGCTTATACAATTTGTTAAAAATTATAATTGAAATTTTTATAATTGAAAATTATAAAATCAGTTTTTTGATTCGGTAGCAGGATATCATCCAACGTTACAGATTTATGAATTCTACTTCCTTTTCTCTCGAAGTTAACATTAGGACAGAAACGTGTGGAATTTAATATGAGATCTGCCTCAAAATGATTATTAAAATTACTAAAGTCAGTCGTAGCTCTCTGTTTTAAATTGATAAAAACTATTGATAACTATAACAGACTTATTTATATATATGAATTTCTAATAATAATTTATAATAAGTTACTAAAGAAAAATCATAAAATATTTAAGAAGTAAAATAACATCTCACTCTGTGATCTGGTGCATGACGATCTGGAAAACGTCGAGCATACAAACGAGCAGCTTCACGAGCTACTCGATGACTCTCATTCCAGCATTCCAACATATCAACATATTCTCCGGGAGTGTAAGAACGTGGCATTTTCAGAAAAGTGCAATCCTTTTACAAATAAATATCATACGTCTTTACGTTAAACAAAAAAGGTGACATGTCATTTGTTGACAGTTAATATAGGTACAGATTCTTTGAATTGGAAAACAATGTAAGAATAATTTGAATTACAAAAATAATTTGAGTAATATGTTAACAAAATTCAATGAGTAAATTGGTCGTTCGAATTAAGTTAAAAAAAAATTGCAATACACAATTCAAAATTATCCATAGTATTTAATAGTTTTTGATATTGAAGAAAATGAAATTCTGTTAAATTAATTAACATTAAAACTTGATTAACATTAAAAACAAATTCCGCTAAAAAAAAATAAAACAACTCATTTTTAATGATTTCATACCGCCGCTTTGGTAGGATGGTTGAGTCGTCGTCTCGTGCGGTCGCCGAAGTACACTTTTTGCGAAGTACACTTCTGCACAAAACCACCGTACGGAAATTGCTTTTCAAAGAATGGGTGAAATTTGCATAAAAATGACACTTTTTAAACAATGTGTGGCTATGCAATAGTATATTGTGGATCAAGGGCGCAAAATAATATACGCGGGAGGCAAAAGTCCACTTTCCGTCCAGAAAGTATGCATAAGAAAAGGCATTTTCGGTGCAGGGATGACAAAAAATAATTATGGTATAGAGAATAATAATTATTATTGACAGAATAATTATAAAATTGCTTGTGAATTTTCAAAAATGTACACATTCTCGAAACATTTACCTGCAGATGGACCAGTGATTTATATGAGGTAATAATCTCGGAATAAATTGTGGACTTGTGCAAATAAGATAAAATAAAGCATTAACTTAAAGAAATCTAGGATTGATAGATGTTGCCAGGAATTAGTTTAGAAATATGTGCTCAGGATAAAATGATAATTTCTTGAATTCCAGAGGATTATTTAATCTTGTGCAGGGTTCATGCTAGAACTTGCACGACAGTGTTTCAATGTAAAGTGTACTTTAGATAACAGATTGAATTTTCGTAAAAAAATGTATATTTTTTCCAAAATGCCCGCTCAGGGTAAGAATATAATATCCTAAATTACGAAAACGGAGTATTGATATATATTGCGAGAGGATTACATAAGAACTTGCCCGACAGCCTTTTGATGTAAATTACACAATTAATAATATTGAATTTTTGAAAAAAAAAAAAAAAAAAATTCCGGAAGGTCCGCACAGGAGTGTATTACAATTTATTCAATTCCGAAAACGTAGTATTATATAATAATGTGCTGAGTTCATCACAGAACTTAACCAACAGCGATTCGTTGTAAATTGTACTTTTGATGAAAGATTGAATATTCTAAAAAAAATTATTTTTTTCCAAATCGACTGCTCAGGATAGTATTGTATGTTGTTGACTTCCCGAAACGTAGGATTATTTATTCTTACACGGGGTTAATGATAGAACTTGCCCAACAGCATTTCGATGTAAGCTGCACATTTGACAAAATATTAAATTTTCGTAAAAAAATTTATTTACTCCAAAAGGTGCACTAGAGGTAATAAAATAATTTCCTGATTTCCGAAAACGTGGAATTATTTAATTTTGTACAGGGAACACACTAGAAATTACCCGACAGCGTTTCGATGTAAACTGCACTTTTAACAAAAGATTGAATTTTCGTAAAAAATTTTTTTTTTTAAGTCAATCTTTAATAAAAACTGCAGTTCTAATCCAAACACTGTCGGGCAAGTTCTATCATGATTTCCATATAAGATTAATTAATGCTGCGTTTTCGGAATTAAAAAAATTGTAACATTATCCAGAGCGGTGCTTTCGGAAAAATATTATTTCTTTACTCCAAAAAGTCCGCTAGGGGTAAAAACATATTTTCCTGTATAATTCCCTGCAACATAATTGCGTTTCTACGTAAATTGCTCTTTTGATATAAGATTGAATTTGAAAAAAAAAAAAAAAAAAACATACTTTTTTTCCAAAAGAACCGCTTGGCATAGTATTACAATTTCTTGAAATCCGAAAACGTAGGATTAATTAATATTATACGGGAATCATGATAGAACTTTAACGACAGCGTTTGGATGTGAATTGCACTTTTGACAAAAGACTGAATATTCGTAAAAAAAAAGTATTTACTCCCAATGGTCTGCTAGTGGTAAAAACATAATTTTCTGATTTCCGAAAACGAGTAATTATTTAATCTTTTGCGGGGCACACGCTAGAAACTTACCCGACAGCGTTTGCATGTAAACTGCACTTTTGACAAAAGATTGAATTTCCATAAAAAAAAAATGTCTTTTTTTTTAATTAAATCTTTAATAAAAAGTGCAACGCTTTTGGGTAAGTTCTAGCCTGTACTCCGAACAAGATTAAATAATTCTACGTTTCCGAAAATCAGGAAATTATGTTTTTACCTTTAGCGTACCATTTGGAGTAAATAAATAATATTTTTCCAAAAGCACCGCTAAGGTTAATATTATAATTTCTTGAATTCCGAAAACGCAGCATTAATTAATCTTATATGGGAATCTCGATAGACCTTGCCCGACAGCGTTACGATGTAAACTGCAATTTTGACAAAATATTGAATTTAAAAAAAAAATTATTTTTCCTAAACAGACCTCTTAGGAAAATATTATAATATCTTGAAATCCGAGAACGCAGGATTAATTAATTTTGTGCTGGTTTTACATTTCAACTTACCCAACAACGTTTCGTCGTCAACTGCAATTTTGATTAAAGAATCAATTTTAAAAAAAATGTTTTTTTTTTCATAAGACCGTTTAGGATAATATTAAAATGTCTCGAATTCCGAAAACGTAGGATTAATTAATCCTATATGGGATTCATGATAGAACATGATTGAAAGCGTTTCGATGTAAAATGCCCTTTTGACAAAACATTGTATTTTCGTAAAAAAAAAAATAATTTACTCCAAATGGTCCTCTAGGAGTAAAAAAATAATTTCCGGATTTCCGAAAATGAAGAATTATTTAATCTTGTGCGTGGTACACGCTAGAACTTACCCGACAGCGTTTGGATGTAAACTACACTTTTGACAAAACATTGAATTTTAGTAACAAATTTTTTTTTTAAATTCAATCTTCAATAAAAAGTGCAATTTACGACGGAACGCCGTTGGTTAAATTCTATCCTGTACACCGCACAAGATTAAATAATTCTACATTTTCAAAAATCAAGAGATTATGTTATTACCTTTAGCGTGCCATTTGGAGTAAATAATTTTTTTTTAGAATATTCAATCTTTTATCAAAAGTGCTGTTTACATCGAAACGCTGTCGGGTAAGTTCTAGCGTATACCCCGAACAAGATTAATTTATTCTACGTTTTCGGAAATCAGGAAATTATGTTTTTACCCCTAGCGGACCTTTTGGAGTAAATAAATAATATTTTTCCAAAAGTACCGTTCAGGATAATATTATAATTTCTTGAATTCGGAAAACGCAGTATTAATTAATCTTATATGGGAATCACGATAGAACTTGCCCGACAGCATTCGGATGAGACCTGCACTTTTGACATAAGATTGAATTTCCGTAAATTTTTTTTTTTTTCTTTTAAATTCAATCTTTAATAAAAAGTGCAATTTACGACGAAACGCTGTAGGGTAAGTTCTAGGATTAAACTCGCACAAGATCAATTAATCCTTCGTTTTCGGAATTGCAGATATTGTGTTCTTATCACTAGCAAAACTTTGTTAGTAAATAATTTTTTTTTTCTTTTTGTAAATTCAATCTTTTGTCAAAAGTGCAGTTCTAATCCAAACGCTGTCGGGTAAGTTCTATGGTGATTCCTATATAAGATTAATTAATGCTGCGTTTTCGGAATTCAAGAAATTGTAATATTATCCTGAGCGGTGCTTTTGGAAAAATATTATTTATTTACTCCAAAAGGTCCGTTAGGGGTAAAAACATAATTTCCTGATTTACGAAAACGAGTAATTATTTAATCTTTTGCGGGGGAACACGCTAGAAATTACCCGACAGCGTTTCGATGTAAACTGCACTTATGACAAAAAATTGAATTAAAAAAAAAAGTATTTTTTCTAAACAGTCCTCTCAGGAAAATGTTATAATATCCGGAATTCCGAAAACGCAGGATTAACTAATCTTGTGCTGGGTTTACGTTTGAACTTATCCAACAGCGTTTCGTTGTAAAATGCAATTTTGATTAAAGATTGAATTTAAAGAAAAATAATATTTTCCCAGGGTTACGAACTCGAACACGAGTTAACCCAGAATTTGAACTTACCCTACCCGGGGTAGGGTAGACTAAGCAGGTCGAAAACGCCATAACTGTGAAAAACAACGTAATATTACAATTTTAACGTAAAATTGTAGCGATTCGATATGTAAGTGCACAGGGAATCTGTAATTTTACGTTACTAATTACTGTAAATTATTTTTTTTTTCACTGTGATTTTACAATTTAATTTTTTCAGTGTACCGTATTTGCTGGTTTCAATCTTTAGGATCTTTAAGAAATGCTAAATTTTTCTTTTTATGAATATTCTTACGAATCTTCTTTGATCTTATTTCTTCATTTTCCTAAATCAATTCATTAACTTAAATAAAAAGGCATTCATTCCAACTTATTTATTAATTTATTTTTTTTTTTTTATCTGTAAATTCCCATAACGTTTCCATAACTTTCCCATAATTCAATAAAGTTTCCATTAACTTCCCATAACTTTTCCAAAACTCTCCCATAACTTTCCTATAACTTTCCCATAACGCCTCCATGATTTTCCCCATATTGTTCCCATAGAAATCCCTGTAGGAATCCCGAATGGAATCCCCTTTAAATTTAAACGTGTTTCTGAGTTTCTGGAAATCGTTTCATAAGTACGAGAAACCTGAAAAAAATCATACATTTTACCGGAAAAAAATCATACATTTATATCACTGCTAAGAAATTATACAGACGTACTGTTGCTGTAACGCTAGTAGAAATTGACTGAGCAGAGAACGGGCGTTTAATGCAAGGCCTACACGGGCAATCTTGGGCTATCCATTACGGGCCAGCATTGGGCTAAAATTGCCCATGCAGGCCTAGCATTACTCACCTGTTCTCTGTTCGATCAATTTCTGTTAGGTAAACGATCAACTCAACCTTCATTTAAATTAACCCAAGAACCAACGCGTTATGAACTAATTGTTCACACACAAAATTAGTTCTTGACGCGTGAGTTTTTTCTGGTTATTTGCAGGTTCGTCTTATTATCGTCTTATAAAAAAAAAAAAAAAAATAAAAAATGAATAAAAAAAATAAAAAAGAAAATAAATAAATAATGCCCGCCCGTACTTCCGATAAAGCGCGCATAACCTTCAGCAGGTTACGTGCTCTGAGACGATTCTCTCTGACATTCTGTTTAAAACTGAATAATGACACTTGGAAAAATTGACATCTGTCACCGCGTCCGCCTTTGCGACGTTGCCACATGTCATTTTCGAATTATCGAATGGCCGAATTCGATATATATCGTGGACGTTTCATTCATGATCACCGTGTATAATATATGTTATTTATAAAAATGTGATATAATGAAATAATACCTTCAATAACTAAAAGTTATTATTTAATCTTCAGATATTAAATTATATTATATTAATATTACATTAATTTAAAAAATATTAATTTAAAATATTAATTTAAAAAATATTAAACGTAAATATTGCATATTAAAATCTCTTGGTTCAAGAGATTTATGAACGCGTACTAATGCTATTCGCGCTCGTGGTATGTTCAGAAATCTCTTGACCCAAGCTCAAGTGATTCGATAATACGGCCTAATGGCGTATTCCGTTTCTAACATTATTTTATAATAATATAGGACAGACAATTCAACTCACATAAGTGCGTCCATTATTATTATAAAATAATGTTATTATAATGACACGGATCATGATCCGGATCGCTATTTGTGTGTTCCTAAAGTTCAGAACTGCATGAATTAGAAAAAGACACTGAACTTTAGGAACAAACAAATAGCGACAACACTGTAACTTAAATTATGACTGAAATCGCTCTTTGAGAATGGTCATGAGAAGTAGTTATGTGGCTTTCTTAAAAAAACTGGACATCTGTAGTTTTTCTGAAGCCGCCATTAAAAACTTCATTATCGTAATAAAATCGTTCTTTCGTGATTGCTGAAAGAATCCAGATAATTAAATACACGATCAGCACTTACGTTTCCCGTAGATGTAAATAAAAGGTAAAATTTTATATAAATATAAATTGCAGTTAAAAAAAATCGTCATGTATTGCACGATCCACATGGTATCCACGTGGATTTTTATTAAATAATATTTAACCTCAATGTTGATAATGAAACTAGTGTTATAACACCGTGATTATTTTTGTATTTCTCTTTTGGAATGAACTTCAATTTTACTTGATATTTAGAAAGACGTTAAATAAATATAAACATGAAATATTACAATTGAATGTAAACATGTTAAGTGAATGTAATTTTTAAAAGAATTTTCGAATCATGATACTACAGATAATATTTGATTATTAAGTTAAAATAATTTCTGTCAAATTCTGTTTTTAAAATCATTTTATTAATTATGATTTTATAATGATTATTCATTAATGTTATCTTAATTTCGTAACTTCCATATTTAAAATATTAACTATATTTTTGTTCATACGAAGTGCATTTAAGTTTTTTCCCATTTTTTTTTTAATTTCAAAGTTGTGAATTATAACAATTTATTGTCTGATTGTAAATAACCTTTTTTTATTAATTTTCTCTCAATATTTGCTTAGACGAATAAATTTAAATATTTAAATAAATTGATCGTTATTAACAGAAAATAAATATTATTTTTAATTATATAAATTGTAAAAATGATCAATTTAGAAGTGTTCATTAATTATTTTTTCCCAGGATTAATGTCCAGAAATTTGATGAAATTAGTTAAATTTTGGAAACATTGAAAACTGTACTTTCTGGACCCCTGGTTTGTCAAAAAAACAAAGATAACTGCATTAAAAAAAGATACTATGATTTAGTTAAAGCAAAGGGACGAACGGAAAAGAAAGTCATGTATGTAAGTACAACAATTTCTATTGCATAAGAAGAAAAATAATAGTTTTTTACATGGTGATATTTCTGATCTTTACTATAAAGAAAATAAACATTGAAAAAAATATTGATTATTACAAGCTATTTTGAATATTAATATTTCACTGAAATAGAACAAATTTTATGTCTTTTAACCAAAATTATTTGTGTAATTTTACAAAAAACTTTTTCAAATGGTTTTTAAGGTAATCATTTTACAATTTATTTTGAATCATTGGAAACTTTTCTTATTGAATTTCTGTTTTTTATTTCTGTATATAATTATTTACTAACAACATAAATTTAAGTTTAGAATATTCATATACAACTCGTTGTTTATTTTAAGGTGTTAAATGCAAAATTGATTTTATTATGCCTTTATAATGCGAAAATATGAAAATATATTTAATTATCCATCGATTGCTATGACATGATAATTTTTAAATTTGGCTTAAGTTCATTTCATTAGTGGAATGTAATTTTAAAAAGAGAGATTCAAATTATACTGAGAAATATTTGAGTTCTGTAACTTTATAATGAATTGCAATAAATATAAAATATATCAATCAGATTGGGTACTCAGTGCACTGGGTACATATAATATTTGTAGTTAAAAAATAAACATTGTAATTTAAATTGAGAGTTCCGATGCAAAAAGAGCATTCGCCCTCGAAGCTGCTCCTCTCGCGCATGGGAAGATGACTCAGAAGTCGTGTGCGTGCACGACTTTTCAGCTAAAATAATGTTTCATTATTTATCTTTAAAGGAAATACTTTATCTGTCTGAACACAAATTTTACATAGAAATTTCAAATATTCTTAATTTATCAAAAGAAAATGTTGATTACGGATTAATTCTCAGTTGTGTTATATTGTAAACATAGAAAAATAATTTAGGATAAACTTTAACAATCGAGCAATAGGTGAGCGGATAATATAAATCTTCATTTCTTGATCTAATACTCAGAAATAGGAATCAAGAAACTTTTTTATAACTTGGGACAAATAGTTCTAATTTATAAAATATTATATGTAATGACAAATTTGCAGAAACATTACTTGTTTGGTCAATTACAGGCACACGGTTATATCTATAATAGTAACTGGGGGTATGCATAATCCATTATAGAATGGATTAGGTCAGACATATTAAACTTTTACTTGGATATACCATGATGTTAAAGTAATTTCGAATGCTCATACACGGGCACACCAAACAATTATCTCTGCGATACTGTCATTGATGTAAAGTATTTTTTGAGATAACATTTCCTCCTGCAGTGGAAAAACTTCAATTTCTGGACTTTACCGGTATTACATAATTGAAAGACAAATATTAAATAGGAATTTCATATATTCATTATAATTTATGAAAACTTGAAAGAAAAATTTTGAGTACCAATCACTTTTAAAATTGTGCAACATAGAATTGTGCTTTTTTTCCGCAATTTTACTGAATATCAGAGATATGCTATATATTAAAATTTACATTATGATAAGACACACGGTAGTGTCGCAAGCTTAACACATTTGTTTTGTGAGCTTCCCTAACCGTTTTGAATCTGGCTGCTGAAAAAGTTACAAGTTTGTAGGAAATAGAAAAAGTTAGAAGCAGCTCCTAAAAAAAAGATAACTGCTCGCAATATACAAATCAGGTCTCCCATTTAAACTATTTAGAAGGATGCATATTTCCTTTTATTACAAATAACTTAAGGAAGTTGGGGCATGATATTATTTAGGATGAAATATTATTCAATTAATTTTAATTAGTTTTTATTTTTGTAGATCAGAATTTTATAATAATATCCTTAACTGTCATTATGGAACCTAATGATAAAGAAGTCGCCCAGAAATTGTTATTGCTTAATTTACCGGAAAATGTAAGTTTTATTAAGAGTAAATAAAGTAATCGACATTTTTAAGCAATTCCCAGTAAACGAAGACAGATTCGGACAGACTAAAGAAAATGCAAAAAAATGAATCTGTATTTATCTCGTTTCTTAAAATGAATTGATTTTTTTTAAAGGGCACATGTCCATAGAAAATCCATAGCACATGTGCCCTTTTAAAAAAATCGATTCAAATGTGTTCACACAGATTGAAACATAATTACAAATTAAATTAAAATATAAAAATTATTAAATTATAAAAACCATAATATAAAAGGACATGTAATGCAATGAAGATTGCCTATATCGAAATTTTCTATAATTGTCTATAGCCGCTAAAAAACGAGCCAGAATTGGTTGATTCAATTTCGGTTTTTTTTTAATTGGAATGTTTCGACAGATAACCCAAATTATTTTAATGTTTTTAAATTTATGTTTAAATCTAATGTTTAAGTGTATCAAATTTAATATTTCAAAAATGAAATAAATTAAGCGCGTGCGAAGCGCACGTTTGATGTCTAGTTTTAATAATGTAGCATGTTCTGTTAGGGTTTGCTAAGATCTGTACTGATACGTGGTCTTTACTTGGTAATAGTTTTTAAATATTACTAAATATTTTTCTATGAATTCATTCAATTGTGAATGTGGGTTTCCACACTGAAAAAAAGCGTAGTTGATATTTAGTTGAATCAACTGAGATATAATTATTTACACTATCTGTGTAGTTGAATAGTGCCAACATCTTGATGTAGTTGACTCAACTACGCGATAGTCGAAACAACTTATTTGTAGCTGATTCAACTAATTTATTAAAACAACTAAAGAATCTATTTGATAGCACTTTAAATTTTTTTTCTAATGTAAGAAACGTGATTCATTCGACGCCATTTCAATATTTGTTAATACGTTTTTGTTCACTGGGTTGATTCTTTTTTCAAAATAATTATTATATGTTATATATTTTAATATTAAAATAATAAATAGGTTATTAAAAGGTAAAATATTGATTATTAATAATTCTAATTTCAATTGTATTGAAAAAATTACGTTTTTAATGTGTACTATCTTCCATTTTTCAATAACCTGATAGTAAAACTTATTTAATCTCTCCAAGACCGGAAGTCTATCGATAAGCTTTTGAAATGTTTGATACTTTTTCACATTAGCCAACTGATACTTATAAAAAAATTATGGTTCAAGAAATGAAAATATCATAAAAAGCCATTATTTTGGAAAGATAAAACTGCTGCTTGTTTAAATTAAACTGCTTTTAATTTATACAAAATCAAGACTTTCGCTAGAAAGTTGCGGCAAGATTTTTTTTGCTGCAACTAGCGAAGGTATATTACTCCTT
>JABFQA010000975.1:0-15767 GCA_022817065.1 Probaryconus sp. ZL-2020 | reverse complement strand
AAAAAAATAAAAAAAAAAAAAAAAACAAATGGCTTCAATTTACAATCAATAAGTTAGCTGCACCGATGATCGTCACTACACCAGTTATCGTCATAACAATAAAATAATATGTATTATAAAATCCATGTATTATACATATTTACGTAAATAAGATGGCAGTAATATTAATTTTATTGTAATATCGCACAATAAATCTAGCAATTATGATTCCAGAATTATTTTAATTAGACTTATGTGGCATGACGATAATAGGTACTAACGTATCGATGATTGGTGCTAATACCTCAAATGAACATTCATTGACGCGATGAATTTTTTTCAGCTGCTAAATTGGGACACGTTTGCTACAGCCATACACACTGTCGATTATGGGACAGCGATACACATTGCGATTATCTGATCCCAGACTTGTTTGGACGTTGTCAATGTACTGCACCAATGCGTCGAGATGGTGATGTTTGTAGACCTGATAGCCTTGTTCGTCCTTCTTTGCCAGTGGCTCAGAAACCGAACAATGAAATCGTTTCTTCTTCTAACGTTATCAATTATAAAGAGGACGACGAAGATGATACTGGTAAATTCATATAAATAAAAAAAATCTTTTGACGTAAATGATATTATTTTAATAACGCAATGATTTTTTCTAAATGAAAGTTTTAATTACAATTTAAGAAAGTGAGTGACATTTGGTTGTCAATGGTATATGAAATGTGTTGTAGGTGTTCAAATGTCATGGCTGAAAAATGCAACGTTACTTTTGTCAACCTCTTCAACCACACAGTCCATCCCAGCAAATTTGGTTACAAGACCAACATTTGTAGTTACCAGACCTGAACAAGCAAACGAGATACCAGACGACAATGATGCAATTATTGTCGAGGCAGAGATCACTGAATTAATTCAGACGATTTCAACGACGAACAATCCAGGCATGATTTGACATGACATCTTAGCATTGTTTCCGAATAATTTCAATTGTCTTATGTCAATCTCATGATTCTTTTTTAAATTTCTGTCGAAAGACATTTTTCTGTGATTTTATTTTTCGCGAAGAAGATTTGAGAAAAACAAGTTCAGTAAATCTATTGTATTGAATGCGCGTTAAGCGGGTGGCCTAGTTTAGGGGCAAAGTAACGTTTGACTGGACAACGTTAAGAGAATTGTAAATTTGTGATTAATACTATTAATTTAATAGTCATTACCCTAAAAGGGAAATTTTAGAGTAAAGTTATTTTCAATATAATTTTTCTTCATTTAATGAAGATACTTTTTTATTGTCGAATTCATTACAATATACGATATTTTCATAATTGATGAAAACCTCGTTACAAATTTTGTATATGTTTATGAATATTTATGATCTATAAGGGATAATAACTGTTAAGTATTTTTTTTTATTTTTTTGATATCATTCTATAACTAGATCATCTTTAGATATGATTTTATAAGAATTATATTATTTAATTACAATAATGTTTTTTTAAAAAGTGTAATAGCAAAGATAATAATTCTAGAAAATTGTTCAACGTGGATTTATTTTACAGGTCTGGTGAAAACAGATCGTCACGAAACAAACAGCTACTCGGCCATAAGTCTGGGTCTGCCTTGCAGGGTGGACTTAGAATGTCAGATGTCGGACACTCATTCGCGTTGCATCGATGGCATCTGCGACTGTTTTTATCGAGGAAACGGAAGCGCAAGTTGCAGTGCCAGAGAAACCGGTTGCGCTCCGGGTACGTTCCAGTGCAGGAGTTCCGGAGCCTGCATAAGTTGGTTCTTCGTCTGCGATGGAAGACCGGATTGCAACGACGGTTCCGACGAGGAATGTTCGGACATCGAACATTGTCCACGGCAAGCATTCCGTTGCCACAAGAGCGGAAATTGTGTTTCCAGAGCCAGCCTTTGCGATGGCAACCGCGATTGTTACTACGGCGAAGACGAGGCGGGATGCAAGGACCGACGACGTTAGTACAATGAAAACTTTATTACATTGTCCTTTCGAATTTAATTGAAGGAAGGATGTTATATTTTCACGAAATGTTTACCTAAGGAACAAATTTTATATTATGATTTAAATTTAAATTTACACTACACTGAGAAAAAGAAACTAATAAAAATTACTATCTTTGTTGGTAATGTGCGGATATACTTATTCTGGTTGGAAAATTATCATCCTTTTTCCGTGGCAACTTTATATTAGAAAAGATAATAATGTTTACCTAAAAAGATGGTAATTTTCCAGAAAGCGAAAGTATATCCGTACTTTACCAACAAAGATGGTAATTTTTCTAAAACTTTTTTTCTTCGTGTAGATATATATTATAAATGATGTTTTATGTACCTTTTACATTACTTAGGAATTCATTTTCACGAGGAAATTAAGATATTCATTTATTGTACGCAAAATTCTTTCAGATAATATATATTTTTTTTTTTTTTTTGTAATTTTTAATCACGCGAACAGAATCGACATCGTGATTCACACTTTTTAATTTTTTATCAGAAACACAATATTTGAACAGTTTCAATTTCATGAGATTGGAATATTTTTACTTTCTTTAACGAAGGCTATAATTCTTGTAAAATAAGGAAACCTAGTTTGGTTATTCACAGTCGCATAAATATTTTAATGGCCTTTATAAAATAGTTAATGCTTTATATATCGTGATATTGATTTGTGTGCACTGTACTCCTTATAAACGTGTTACACTTAATGTTTCAATTAAGGCACGCAAAAAATTTAAAGGGAAAACATTTAAAGAAGATATTTCAAGATTTGTTATTGACAATTAATTCAAATTTTGATGTTATAGATTCCTTATAAAATTTGTTCCATTTTTTCTATTTCTTTTTCCACTTTAAACAATCTTTAGGGATAATTTCTTTCTGTCATTTGAGCAACATAATTACATGTCTTAGTTGAAAAACAAAAAGTTTGCATTTTATCTGCTAATTCTTAAGGCACGTATAAGGCCATCTTTATTAGGTTTCTGTTTGTCGACATTGTAATTCAATTCGGATTATTGTCCATTAAATGCGCTCCGTCTTAATGGTTTTTGCTTCTCTGTATTATTCAGAATGCCCCGAGGGAGCTTTCAGGTGCAACAATGGTCAGTGTCTGCCGGCCTATGAATTTTGCAATGCTGTTGTGTCCTGCAGAGACGGCACTGACGAGCCACGTGGTGCATGTCGATCGAGAAACCATAGTCGAATAACATCCAAAACGTGTCCATTTAAGTGTGCAAATGGTCGCTGTCGGTCTGACGCGATCACTTGTAGCGGTCGAGATGGATGCGGCGATAATTCCGATGAAATCTATTGTTCAGTTTGTAGTAAGTATATCAACGTTAACAGCAGCTGTAGCTGTGTACTTTTTTCAGATTCTTAAATAAACATTTAATCGACAAGTAGATAAACAAGACCATTGAGAAGTTAAGATTTCCTCTTTAGGATATTGAGCAAAATATCTTCTCAGCTTAAAACAATTTCGAATAAATAAATATCAGTAGACTTTTATTTAAAAAAAAAAAAAGAAATGACATAAGTTCAATTTAAAGAGAATTGCAGTATTAAATTGGAACCCATCTGCTGGGGATAGAGAAAGTTAATTTAACTTCAATGTTGAAATCTTGGACTTTTTCCTTTGATTCAGACAGACGATTGTGAACAAGTTGTAAAATTTATCTGAATGTTAATGGTAAAACGTTAATGAAAGATTTATTACAGAATGTAGAATGTGGTTTAAAATTAAAAAAAAAAATGACAATCATCTTAAAATGACACTGCACTGATTTCAAAGAAGTGTCATCAATTAACTGCCAACATTTGTATTACGAAATTGTTTGTTTCTCGAAATTGTAATCTGCTTTTATCTTTATTGTTGTCATCAACCAGCATTGTATGCTGTTTAAATTTATGTTTTGGCATAAATTTTTTACTTTCCATTTTTTTACTATATGTGATAAGAAAATTTCCGTTTTGTTTTCATGCTTTATTCGTATCAAATTCATAAAATTTTCTTTTGAAATCAATCGCATATGGAAATGAATTATGAATTTTACAATAATAAAAAAATTTTGCCAATCTTTTAGAAGTATACTTTTGCAAAATTTTTGCACGAATGAATTATAATTGTTTCAATCTTAAATTCGCATTTCATTTCCGTGGGCGATTGAATGCTGACAGTGATAACGAACAGGACGCTCACTATCGTTTATGTATTGTTTCAGGATGTGCAAGTGGGTACTAACAGTACTTAGTAACGTGCATTATCGGTATGTGTTTTCACTTTAAATTCGTACTTTAATATGTAGCCCCGGAATGGAAGACTCAGCTAACATCAAAAATTGTAAAAACGATTTATTATTTTTTATTATTACACAAATAGTTATATTGTATCAGTTACTTTACTTTACCTTCGAATGCGTTATGTAATTAATAAGCTAACCAAAGATATACGAGAGAAATGTATTGATTAATATGTCTTTTTTAATCAGCGTCAAATATAGTTTTATGTGTCTATTTATTAAACATTTTAGAACGCTCATATAAAACGAGAACATCAGTCAAAAAATTTCATTGTCATAAATGTGACCGTTAGGATTCATTTTTTTTTGTTTGTTCACTTACACATTTCCGAAAACATTTAATTTAGCAATTTATTTATTGTTATTCTAATAATACTTTTTTTCCTGTTTGTTACGGTTAAACCAAATATAATTGCATTATGTTTTATTGAAAGCGATGATTTTATTGAATAAACATAGATCAGCATGCCAGTTTAGAATGCGAAAATCATGCAAATTAAATTGATTTTAAAAGCACGTGAACCGTCTATTGCATCAACCTGAGGATGTTTCGATATCGAAACTCATCGAGTCACGGCATAATCCGCAAAACGAACGGTTAATTTATGACATGCAATTCTGCAAAATAAGAGTTCGTTCAGATTAATTTGCAAAAAAGAAAACATTGTCCATTATAATAATGTTTAATTTTTCACATTCATTTGTAATATAGTTACATTATTAGATTTATAAGGATTTTGGTAACACACACACATACATACATATATGTATATGTATAACTTACTATATTAGTTTATAATAAATTAAACTGAAAGGAGAGTTCTAAATTTTACTATTCTTCATTGTACATAACTATATCAATTTTACAGATTACCGATTAATATTTTATATCTCTATTTAATATTTATTTAAACAGCGTATTATTTTGTCTTTCTGTCAAATTTATAATACTTCGAAAATACCGCAAAATAAATAGCAGAAGAAATAAAAGAAAAATAAAAAAAGAATAGCGTAAAATAATCATAAATGCTTGCGTTGCAAATATTTTACGGTTTGAGTTGGATACATCTAGTTAAGCAAAGATCAGATTACATTTGTACGTTATTTAAAATCCTACACATTCTTATGTCACAATTTTTTTTATAATTTGTTTGTTAACAATAAAAAAAAAATAATAACGACAAACAGAAATAATGAAATAAAATTGCTTAATTACGAATTATAGCAATGCCTGAATCATAATTATGTGTAAAATGGGAATTATTGGCAATTAAATTTTATATACTCAACATCATTCTTAATATATGCGCCAATCAGTGGATCTTCATTTTATTGTCTTCTTGGATGAATCGATGAACGCACACATAATTTAATCCGAAAGCGTGCGATGTAATTTATAAGCGTTTGTATTATATAGGCGACAGAAGATTATCGATAAATTATTCACACTTAGTGCAGATATCAATAATCATGAAATTGTAAAAGCGTTCATACGTACGAATAAAAATGTATACGAAGCTCGTGTGTGTCACACTTTTAATATACCTATTTATATGTTCTTACTACTTGCTTCAACTTTTGTTCATGATTTTATTGGAAATGCAAATGACACGTTAGTTCGACCAATTAACCACCATTATATTTTTATCACGGTAAAACAAAGGTTCTTGGAATAACAGTAATTACTTTACGAATAACAGTCTAAGATTATAATCCATTATGTTGCAAAATTGTACAGTCCGCATTATAATCTCAACAGTCTATTTTTTTCAGAAAAAAAATCTCCAAAGTGAAATTTCGCATAATTTCTATTTGAACTAGACAAAATTCAGTTTGTAAAATAGAATTCCTATTCTATGAAAACAATTAGTTTCAGATGAAAGTTCTACTTTTTGCAAAATTTCATTTGCCAGCTGATATTTCTGTAAATTAGGTTTTGCAATTTGTCATGCAGATAATGTTAAAGTGTAGTTGGAAATAATTTGTGCACTTTTGAAACGTGCTAACGACGGCCTTGAAAGTTTCTCAAAAACCTGGAGAACTGCAACGCGACTGCGTCGAGGAAGCTCTGCTCGTCAATACGAATCTAACAGACATGACTAACCTAACGTAACGTCCACGAATGTGTGGGTGAAATCGCCGTTTATATTTATTTATATTTACTTTTAGAACGCGGTGGAGTCGAATGTCTAGCAATTAATCCGAATTGCTTTCTCAAATTGAGGAGGTTTTAATCGATGGCTTTCGATACGACTGCACCCATTGTTATGCCTCGAGAAATCAATACATATTGTTCCTAAACGATTTCCGCATTAACGTTCCCATTTCCGTTTTCGCAGAAATTAATCCATTTAATCAATTTGCAAAACTTCACTTTTGCAAATTGTCGTCATTCTTCAATGCCGTTATTTTATGACTTTATTTTGCTTTTAACAAAACTGCAATTGTTTAAACTAGAGAATAGGTCAAATATATACATATATATATATGTACAGAAAGAGGGAGAGAGAGAGAAGGGAAAAAATGCATTCAATACTTTGAATAGTTCACTTTTAGTGGTAATATTAAAATTTATGTTTTATTGCGAAAGTTTTATATTTATTAATTGTTAGTATAATGATGTGAAATGGAATAATGGAAGAATCGGTCAGTAACACGGATAATCGAGATGGGAATTCTTTCCACATTACAATAGATGCGCGTTGCAGAAGCGTGTCTTCGTGATTGTATCATCGATCTTCGATGCAAAGATGAATGTTAATTAGATGCGATCAATCAAAGTTTTCTGTTAACTTTTCTTAAGGAGCCTTGACCTTAATCTCATTTTACTCGGTCTGTCGTTTGCTTTTGACAAAATTTTAAGCTACATTTGAATGTATAATTTTTTTGCATTCACTCTATCAAATGTCAATACCCAACATATTGTGATCCAGATGAATCACAATCATAAGGACACGTAAAAAAATGATCTTCACCAAAAAGTTTTTCAAAAGGTAATTTTTGCAAAATCTTTGGAAATGTTTGGAAACTTCAGGTAAAATCTTTTTGTGCAAATCATCTTGTGCATTAAAAATCGGGCAGCGCGAAATCGCGATACTCCTCGCCAAAAATGCGACAATCATTTCATCCTACCGCCGCACTTAGGAAGATCAGTCTTGCGCGATTCAACTATCGTTCAGTTGGGAGCCGAGCTTCGTCGCAAGTGCACCTAGAACTGATTGCGCTCAAGACCACACGTGACAATGCGACCAATTTATTAGAAATGATCAGAACAATCGGCCACGATATAACAAATTGACACAAAACTCGGGAACGACAATCGCGAGTAGTGACCGAATTAAATAGCCAATTGCCTATTTTCCATCGACGACGAAATGTTCCCTTCTGAAATGACAATTTCGCGATAATAATTCCCAGTCACTAGGTAAGGGAATAAGGATATTTTTGTTCGTATGCACGAATTTAGAATTTTTGCAATTTTTGTAACTGCATTTCCGTAAAATTTTTTAGTTATTGTTAAATTGTAAGGAGCTACGTATTCACTTTATCACTTTTCATTTCAAGCACACTCGCAAGCACATGAATGCTCCAACAAATGACTTTTGCTATAATTAAGCCCTATTTCTCCTACTTCCGAGAGCTTAATGACCGACCGCACAGTATGTCAGTTATTTTTTTAGTTATAGTTTGGCACAATTTTTTTTTTTTTGGTTCTTTGATTATTTGAAATGGCACGTTAGAAAAAAGCTTTTATCGATATTTGCAAAAACACAATGAAATGCAATATTACGAAGACAAATTAATTAAGTTTGCAATTGTAATTGTGGAATTAATTTTAAAAACCGTTTAAGGGAAATGGAATTTGCAATTACATTTTTGCGAAATGCGTATGTTCTTTGCTGATTACACCAACGTATATTTCAGTTGTCAGTGAACATTCGTTTTAATTAAAATTATCGTACACTTTGTTTTAGATTAATTAAATTTTTGTTTTTAATTAACAAAATTAAAGTGAATAACTTGAGGAAGGTTATTACGTAAATTTCTTTAGGTGAATGTTAAGGCAAGATTGACGTGTGTAAAGAAGTACTTCTTAAAACGAGTTCATAGATCAATATTAGTGTATTAAGATGATTTATATATTCGCTAAAGTGTAAGCATATCTATTTTTCAATAAAAAGCGATACATTGCAAAAAGAGTTATCGTCCACAGTAAGTTATCTTCCTGCTGATCTTATATAATTGATAATTTGTTGTAAAGACCATTAATTTTTACAAACATTTTATTGCTAAATGTCATGCATCATATGACATTGTAATGTATCTGATGTAACACAAAAAATAGTAACAATTTATCTTCATTATTTGCAAAAAAATGTAACATTTCGCAAAAATCAACGTGCACAAATAAAAACAAACGTGAATGATCTTAATATTGAATTCGATTAATTGTTTGAAAACGATTGCTTTTGGCAAATGCATGAATGATAAATGCTTCTCACGCTTATTAATTGATGTTTGAATATGAGATTGATTAGGAAATTCATGACAAGGAAGGATAATGAAAAAATGGGATGATTGTGTAATTATTTATCACACACATACAAAAGTCACGTAATCATAAACATGCTTTATATGCAATTTCTTTCGTTTCTATTTCAATAAAAAGATGCTTTATACATAACATAAGAATATACAGACAGTTGTAGGAAATACGACAACGATTTTTAAATTGTGTGCATAATGATAAAGAATTGTGAATGATAAAGTGTTGGAAACTGAATTATCTATTTGCGTTTTATTACACACAATATTTTAATAACGGCTTAATGTGCACTTATTTAAATGGATACAATAAACAATACAATGATCGTTATAAAGGTGTTTTCATTATATAATTTTTTTATCGTTAAAACAATAGATCAACATTATATTTTAGATTAGATACAGTATGATGACAGAATTTTTTTGTACCCTTTTTTGAAAATATTCTAGATTTCAAAAAGCACAATTTACACACTCGTTGTTAATACAAATCTTTTTACAGTCAAGTTAGAAATGTATCACAGTGTCTTTAAGTGAAACGTAGTTGATATAATTCTTATAAAAGATTTGATTTTTTTTGTTATTTTTATCTTACATTGCAGAGCACAATAAAAGAACAAAAGAAAAAACCGATCAAATACCTGCGAAAAAGAATTAAAAATCATCAAAACAAATTAATAATCCGATGATCCCTACTTGTCGGTTCCGAGGCAATGCTTTAAGAGGAGTTAGAAAATATGAACAAGCTTTGAACAAATGTCACATTCAAAAAATCATCGTCAAATGCCGCTCCGTTCTGCATCAAAGGAACAAAACCGAAAGGCTTCTCGACATCGATGATAATTTACTGGATAGAGAACTTACGAAAAAGAAGAGCGCTTTTCGACAATTTTTACTTTGACTTAAACAATGTTTTGGACTTTCAAATGGCTACGCTGGACAGAATGGTTCTGGCGAAGGCCGAAAGTAATTTTGCTTTTACTGCCATTTATTCTTGGTATTACATTTTATTCCATTTCCGGTGGAAGCAGTGACCTTGAGAACATTGAGTACGATTACAAAAGTTATCGTAACATTAGTGATCGTAAGTACGAATAGTTTTTAATTGTTTTCTTATTTTGATTAATATTTTATTGATTACGAAATTTAAAAAATTTATTCTTAATGCATTTTCTTATTAACGGAGGGGTAGAAGAATTTCAGATCTTCTTCTTCTTTTTCAGAACTAGTTGACGGTTACCTAGTCTGGAACTCGAAATGTCATATGCTTTCGAAAGATCCCGTAGATTCATCGATAGCTAGATATATTAAGAAAGAGAATTATGAACCTTGTGCCAAATCCCCGCGATTAACGTACATTTCAAGGGAGCAAGATGGTAATATGGTCCTTGTCATTAATCCTAAAGTTGCACAACAGTATAAGGACCTCAGCTGCTGTTGGTCTAACATATTGAGGCCTTCCACGAAAGCACCGGTGGATAAGAACATTGATTCAAAAATCATGTAAGCACCACTTCAGACAAATATAAAAAAAAAAAAAACTTTTTTTTTTCTAACCAAAGACCGAATTTAAAAAAAAAGAAATTACATTACATTTCAGTACTGGACCCTGTCAAAATTTTATTGAAAAGATCATCTTACCAAAAGACGTGGACGTAGTTTTAGTGAAATGTAGTAATAAAAAAACCAATTCGAAAGAATCATCTAAAGTGAAATCGAAAAGTTCATCTTCTAAGCAATCTCTTCAGTCGGTTTATGAAAATGTCCACGCTATATTGAATCCAGATAAGGTTCAAGACAAGCTTAATAACCAAACGGACAATGCCACCGGTTCAACTAACCGTCCTCGAAAACTTAGTATTTTAGCATTAGGTATCGACAATGTGTCTCGACTGAACTACCGCAGGAGTCTTCCGAAGACTGCAAAGTACTTGCAGGATAAAGGCTTTATAACTATGAATGGGTACAATAAAATGGGAGAGAACACTTTTCCAAATTTAATGGCTATACTCACAGGACAATCTCTTGAGGATTCCTACGGGAAATGCACGCCTAAAGAACTTTACGGTTTGGACAATTGTCCAATGATTTGGTACAAGTTTCGTGACAATGGTTACGTCACTGCTTACGGTGAAGATTCTGTAAGGATCAGTACGTTCAATTTTTTGAAGGTGAGGTAAAAATATATCATTTTATAAGCAGAGAGGAGTCTTGAACTAATCGAATTACCTTTTTTTTTTTTTTATTTTTAGGCTGGCTTCGTAGATCCACCAACGGACTATTATTTACGGACTTACATGATGGCTAGTGAAAAAGTCCTGAAAGTTCGTCGTCGCTTCCATTCTCAATACTGCACTGGCCCTGAACTTAGTATAGAGAGAATTTTCGATTATGGCATAAAATTTGCCAAGACCTTCCTGGGCCATCCTTATTTTGGATTCTTCTGGTCCAATACTGTAAGCCACGATGATATTAACGGTGTGTCGACGATGGATAACAGACTATTGAGCAAGTTCCATGATCTAGAAAATTCCGGAGTCTTGAACGACTCTATGATAATCTTCCTGAGCGATCACGGGATGCGGTGGGGCGAGATGAGGAACACTTTTTTAGGATGGTACGAAGAGAGGCTTCCATTTTTGCACATATGGCTGCCGGAGTGGTTTCGCGAAGAAGATCCTGAAGCCTACACTGCCTTGGAGATTAATCAGAATCGTCTGGTCTCGCCTTTCGACCTACACATGACCTTGAGGGATATTTTGATGCGTGCTGGAGGTCAACACAATGCTAGTTCAGCTTGCCCAACATGCTTATCTTTGTTCCAACCAGTACCATACGAAAGAGGCTGCGAAGATGTTGGAGTTTCCCCTCACTGGTGTACTTGTACAGCATTTGTTCCCAGAACCACTACAGATGAAATTGCAAAAGCTTGTATCAATACATTTTCGGACCACGTGGAAAATATTATTAAAAATTACGTTAATGAAGGAGGAAAAAGGCTTTGTGCAAAACTGAAGGTCAAGAAGCTTCACAGAGTTGATCAGGTGGTGGACATAACGAATTCGAACGCATCAGCTGCAGAGTACTTTTTTATGATAGAAGTGGAGCCAGGTGGTGGAAAATACGAAGCGACAATGCGCCATTATGGTCCTGGAAATTTCAGTCTCGTCGATGAGGATATTAGTAGAATAAATTCTTATTCCAAATTTGCAAAGTGCCTTACTAACGGTCTTAAGCAGTACTGTTATTGCACTAATCTGCTGCATTAGGTTTACGTTAAAAATTGCCTTTTGTTGGAACTGATAAGGACCTCTTTTATTGATACCGCGCAGGGTTTTGTCAAAAGTTATGTCTCAGTTCGAAGTAATTTAGAGCATTATTTACGTTAGATTAGAATTAGATTTTTATAATGTATACGGTTATATAAATTATGTATAGAAAGAAATTTTAAGAGACGACAGTATTTTTATTTAATCGTCAATAAATTAGTTTATATATATTTAATCTGTTAAATAAGATTCGTACTGGAATTATGTATATATAGATATAACATTAAAGAATAATGTTCTATAGCTCAAGAGAAATGAAATATTGCTACAACTTTTGCAAAAATTTCTCTTGGACGTCAGTAAATTTTTGGTATATCTGCAATAGAAAATGGTAGAAAAACAAAAATACAAAAATTGTAACATTCTTTATTGTTAGTATATGTAGATATTGCGTTTAAACTTTATTGCAGATATATCAGATACAAAAAATTACTAGTTCATGGACAAAGTGCAATAAACTCCGTGTATTTAATAAAACTTAATAATTAACAAAGAGAAATGATTAATAATCAACATTTAATGATCAATTAGATATATAAATACGCTGTATATTGAATCGATTGTCTTCAATTAATTAATATTAATTAATATTATAATTACTGTTAAAATATCTAGTGGCTGTGCTCATAATTTGTATTTTTATATGAGTATTAACATTCCAAATCACTTTTTTTAGTTATAAAGTGTTTAACTGTTTTGATTAGAATACAGGTAGAGGTTCGAAGCATTGAAAATAAATAATTAATGAGATACGATTAATAATTAATGATACTAGATAATGATAGTTCGATTAATGATAGTTCGAACAATTTAGCCATGTATTAACCACGCATATTCCCTACAAGTATTCATGATGAACATTAGGGATTCATTAATGATAAATATATTTGTTAAGTTTGCTAAAGATTTAATGAAAAACTTTATATATTTTTATACATTATTTGCATCATTTATATCAACGATTGTTTCATAGAACATAATAAAGCTTAATACAAAAGTTACTTCAATACCGCAATACTTAAAACATTTGTTCAAAAGCTATTTAAAGGATTATAGGCTTCTTATATCTAATAGATGCAGGAAAATCAATGAAGATAACATATCTGTGTTTTCTGGGAAAAACTAGATAACTCCATTTTTTATCAAAATTGGATTTATAGCAAATTTAAAATGATTTTCCACTAAATTATTATATTTTCAAATCATAATTAATAAAATACATATGTGATAACATACATATGTGATAATGTTAAATGAAAACTTTAATTGTCTTTTCCTCGAAATAAACAGAAATGGAGTTATTCAGTTTTTCCAATATACCACAGATATTATCAGCACATGCAAAGGAAAATTTGATAAATTTATTGCAGCTAATAATTGATTGCAGTTAATAGTGTTACGCGGTTGTTATAAGAGGAGTTTGTTTTTGTAATCGTAAATGTGCTGTTTTAGTATTTTGTGAATATTTCAACAAGAAGATACAATGAGTTGCTAATATCTTTCATAGGAATTTTAATTAACATTATATAAAACCGTGTCACGTTAATATGTTTGTGTCTTCTACCTTACTTCATTAGTTTAGTCGAGGAATTTCATTTTGCTATTATGACAGTGTTAATACGTTCCGTCAATATTCTTAAATTAAATGTAAGTTACAAAAAACAATTTTTGCATTACAAAGTGTGAATGTAATCTTTTCGTTGTTTATACATATAAATATGTGTGTTTAGAATTATTTCAGAAATAGACAATAATGTATTACGTCCATAACATTGTATATATACAAATTGATTTTCAATATCATCCAATAAAATTCATTTTGTGAAAAACTTTTTCAATGGAAAATAAATTATCGATACATCAATATTTCTATCACTTCCCCAAATGTAAATTGCTTAAAACGAATTAATATTGTTAGTGTTATGATACACTGAGAAAAATTTTACCATAAAATTTGCCATATATTCTGGTAAACCACAAATATGCACAAATGTACAGAAAAAATTACCATAAATACAGTACATTTTCTTATATTTCTAACAATTTTTCTATTATTATTATCTATTATTTATATTATTATTCTATTATTATTTTATTATCTATTTCTATTTGTTGCTATCAGAAAATGTGTTATATTTATTATAATTTTTTCTGTATTCTGACCAGTTTGCCATAATTTTTTATAGTAAAATGTCTATTCTATTTTGTTGTGTGTAACAATCATTGTCATTCATTTATAATGGGATAAAAATCATCAATATCCACGTGGACAAAAATAATTCGGCAATAGTGTAGCAATAGTAGGGAACAAGGGTAGTCTGGATCATGATCGCGAGACATAGCAGTATGGCACTAGTACGAATTTATACAGAAAAATAAAAATAGTTAATTTTCTGATAATTGTTGAAATAATTGAGTATTTTTTAGAACATGTACTATTTTTATGGTAATTTTTTCTGTATTTTTAGCATTTATTTTCTCAGTTTGACTTATAAGTCTGCTTTGTCAGAATTATGGTAAAATTTACAGTGACATTTTTCTGCGTGTACGAATAATCATCCATTTTTGAAATCTTTACATGTCACTGGAAAAGAATAATGCGAACAAAGAGTAACACTTCGTGAAACACAATCACACACAGAGTTATCGATAAGCAAAGCAAAAAATTTACTTGAACGTATCATTGCAACTTGTAACAACGAATGCAAAAAAAAAAAAAACTTTTAAATTGTAGCCTTGTTCTTTTATTTGTTTTTTATTTTAATCATACTTCAAATTCGCTTTACACATTGCCAAGAATACTTAAAAATTTTACATCAATGTAGAAAAGTTCTGTTCAGTAAAAAGTTTCTTTGATTTTTTAACTAGTTGATGAATTTTCTTTTTCTCTTTTAATAAATGAACTTAGAAAATTTTTAATAACATTAGTACATTATCATCGTAATTAAAGAAATTATATTTTTAGATTAATAAGAAGTAAAAACGATTCAATTGTTTAAAATCAAGTAAATTTTTTCCTGAACGTGCTACCAGGAACAGTAGCATCAACTGCGATTATACTGATAATTGGATTTTTAGCAAATTTAATTTACACTTAACTCTGACTTTTTTATAGTTGAAATCAAAGTAAAGTAAATTAAAATATTTACTATCCAGGTGATGGGATATTGAAATATCAAGGATGTAAATATTTAACCCAATTCAGAGTGAAATTTCCATGAAATTTGCTTAATCCTGATTATCAAGCAAAAGACTAAAGCAGTGGATTACGAGAAATTTTTTTCATTATTTCCTCATTACATTTAAACTTATGAAACATAACGCATTGAACGTAATGTCTTTACTCATAAACATTGCAGCAAATTTGAATTATAAGAGAAAGTTAAACAAAATTGAAAAAATTGTTTTGAGGACAAAGGGATTGGAATGGAGAGGGGAGGAGTTTTTAAAAATTCACCCTGACAGCAGCGCCAATTTTGTTACTCATTTTTTTTTTACTCTTTTTCTTTGAAAAAATACACTCTAAATGACTCGAGACAAATACTATTATTACATCTTGAACAAAAAAAAAAAAAAAAAAAAAAAA